>APFE030604049.1:65347-77550 GCA_000404065.3 Pinus taeda
AAATGTTATATAAAATCTTTTTTAATTAGTACATATTTAAAAACTAAATATTCAAAACTTATTTTTATTCACATCGAGACAAGTTTTCTAATGATGGTCTAAAATCCAAAATGCTAGTAGAAAAAAAGATTCCTTGCCACATGATAGGCTTCTTTGTGCTTAGATTGCTGGGAGGATGATACTAAGATGTAAAAACTGGCAATTCAAAAAATACTCAAAGATAAAGAATAAATAAGTTAATTACATTATAATTTTTTTAGTTGAATTGCAAGCCGCAACCCTCAAAATTTAACAAAACATTACTTAAATCATGATTAGGCTATTTACCTGCTCGCAAATAGTAAAATCTCATCTTCCTTCTTATCTCTTGCGAATATATGTAGGGCTCTACATTTTAAGGACGTCGCTTTGAAATGTTGATCATTTTTGCAGGGCATAAACCTCTTCTTTGACTGATGCAAGGGGTTCTCTCCTATTTTCGGCTAGGGCTTTGCATTTTGGGGTTTCATCTTGATACATAAAATTCCAAGGGAGATGCGGGCTTATTATCATTGTTTTGCTTGGCTGCAGGAGCTTTAAAGCTGATTTCTATTGCAAACCTTTATGCACTATAACCTTTCGTGATAATTTTCACCATGCAGATTTTATTAATATGTTCTTTTAGTATGTAATGTTGAATTTTTTATGCTTTTTAGTACTAAAACGTTTTTGGTTTGGGAATATTGTTGATACAGTTGGGGCATAATTAATGATGGACATGGCTATACCTATACAATTTGTTGCAACAAAAAAATGGGAGAATTCTGTCTCCAATGCTCATATTTGTTCATCTCCATCTAATGATAGGTAGGATAAGTAAAAAACATTTCACAAAATCCATGCTCTAACATAGCTACTTGGCAACTATTTTACAAACTAATTATATAACAAGATACATAGATAGATCATTCCTAATTTTTCAATAGGCCTCAAAGGAAGTGCCCAAACTCAACGAAAAAGGATTGTAATCCCAATGCTTTGTTCCATTTAAATTCTTGTTCTCACATTTCTTTCCCAGATTTCCTCCCTCTCATGACTGGCATAGAGCTTAATGTTTGTTTAGCTACACTTGCATAAGTGAGAGTTCTAATGTCTACCTTTGTTACCCCTAGGCTAAGGGAACATCTTCCCTCACTATCTCTAATCATTATTCCTCCCATGGATTATTAATTTGTTGTTTCACCATTTTTCCCTTGTGTTTCTTCTCAATTTTTCCATTTTCACCTTTTTTTATTTTTTGCACTTATCTTCTTCATGTCAATTTTCTAAGGACTTATTGTGGCTCATTTCCCACTCCTCACTATTATATTTATATTCCAATACATGAGAAATATATTTATATTCCATATGAGTAATATACATATTTTAGTCCTCGAGGGATTGCTTAGAAAATAAGGCTTATAGTCATTACAATAAATACGCATTATGAGTCCAACACATTGTCACATGTAGGATTTCTCCCTACCACCTGCGCTAAACCTAATTGACTTTCCATGAGAAATATCTTTATATTCCATATAAGGAATATACTTGTTTTGGTTCTTGATGGATTGATTAGCAAGGCTTCAAGCCATTACAAGAAATATTCATTATGAATTTTGTTAGCCCTTTACAAAGCCTTTATTATTCAATGAAATATTCGCCAAGATCTTACAAGATTTTATAATCTAATGAAAGATTCGCCAAGATTTTACAAGATAATATAATTTGGTGAGAGATTCGCCAAAAAAATTATATATAGATATTATATTATTGATAAAATCGCCTTCCATTTTTCCTATTTATCATGGGGATTCGCCCATTTATTATATATATAAATTTAGGGGGGTTCTTAAAATTTTCTCTGGTTTGATGTAGTCTTTGATCCCATTTTATACCTATAATATGGCTGCAATATCTCTGACACTATTCCTCTCCTTAAATCTCCAAACAACTAGAATCACAACCACCAAGGTGATCCTCTACATGAAGCCTGCAACTAGGATGGACTTCCTCTTGGTCCATCACTGTAATCATTAGTTTATGGCTTCTCCACTAATCCTTCTATTGTGATGATTTTTGACATGAAGCCTACAACTACCATGGACTTCCATCCAGCTCATCACTGTAATCATCATGTTATGGATTTTCCACTAAGCCTGTTGCTATGATGATTCTCTACTTAAATCTTGTAACTATCAAGAATCCTTCTAAACCATGAACGACCATCAGATTCCTCCTGGGCCATCACTGCCAACATCTACTGCAACAAGCATCCAAGCTAGTCTAGTTGACATCAATTCCAACACTCCTACCAACAGTTAGGCACTAATCCTGCCAACAGTTAGGGAATGCCAACTGCCCAACACATCTTCCCAGCATGACTCTTGACTTCAATGCCAACATACTTGCAGATTCCTTCATTAGGCCACTGACCATCTAGACAATGTCAATTATCCAATAATACCCCCCTTTGGCATTGATGGTGACACTCCATCGTTCTCTTCATGTGATGGTCAAACCTCATGTTGCTTTCACATATCTCATTGCATGAGACACCAATGGTCTACTTTCTTTTGCACAGGCCATCACTGATTCTCCACAAATTCTCTCCCCCTTTGACATCAGTGGAAAGGGTCTACAAGTTGTCTTTTTCTCCCCATGCAATCACTTGGATATGAATATCAGAGTCTAACTGTTGAGATGTGCATTCTTCTTTGCAGATATCTCTTATAGGACTGTTGCTACTGTTGCTCCATAAACTGGACATATGTGATATGCTGCCCCTGAACATATACTGCCTCTTCTTTTTCCTTCCAATTTTCGACGCCTTATTGCTGCTTGTTGAGAACTCTCTCCAATAATGCATCTTTTGTATCATTAAAAGATTGATACCAATTAAAATCCTCATGGTATTTCTACTGCTGCAAATACCAATTAATGATGATACATTTCTTCTTGGACTTCACTGTTGTTGTTGCTTCTGAGACTGTGCTTACTTTATCTCAGCATCTCCACTTCTCCCCTTGAGATCATTCTCATACAATAGGGACTTATTCTTATACCAATTGCACCAAAAAGAAATGATACAAATGGAAGAATGTACCAGGAAAACTCTAATATTTGTTTTCTCAAAAAGAAATTCCCATTTGAACATAAGGTTACTCAACATGAGCTTGACACAACCAATTGACATAGTTATATCGATTGAGGGTTAAGGACATGAAAAACATTACACCAATTATGTTTCATGAACACAAGATTGCTATGCATAATCAAACTCACAACTTAAATGAAATAAAGGTATTTCACAAAAGATGCAAACCTTCCATTTTCTCAGTGATCTCCCTTTCTGAGGCTGCCCATTGTTGCCTGCTACTGCTTATCAAAGTAGCTCCCCCTAGACCAATGCTCCTTGATCTCCTGTAACATATTTCTTACCTCTGTGTGGGGACTAAGCCTATGGACATGAGTTGATTGTGAGCTTCCTGTCATTCCACACTTTCATTGTAGCCCATCTTCTCCCCACAAAATAAGATATTGTCGTGTACTCCTCATGCTAGTTGCACTCCACCTTTTCAATGCTAACACTTTTAAAATAAACCAATTTATTCTTGTAATCAACAAGAAAACACAACCATACCTTCATCAATCATATGCACCTTTCTATTTTTTCTTGTTGGCTTCCTGCATCTGACTTACTCAACCTCCCTTGAGGCCATTATCTTCCTTCACTTAAGAGAAACAAAGGATTTACTCCCCCTGAGCAGATAATCTTCCTTCTTCCTCCAGAACTTCAATGGTCGAGTCCTAATAGAAGCATTGC
Source organism: Pinus taeda (assembly GCA_000404065.3). Lineage (NCBI taxonomy): Eukaryota > Viridiplantae > Streptophyta > Pinopsida > Pinales > Pinaceae > Pinus > Pinus taeda. Next base: position 69,192 of record APFE030604049.1, read on the forward strand.
TCTCCAACTTCTTCTTTGCCCCTATTTGGGCTTCTTCTCAACTACACATCAGTAGAAGAACCTTCTCTTTTACCTCCTCTTTCTCCACCCAAATCCTTTTGATGCTTTTCTTCCTTACAGAGAGGTCCATCACATAGGTAAGAGGATCATTCTTGTTATTTCTTCTTCCTCTTTTCATCTTTCTATTTTGACACAGAGCACTGAAAACATTCTTGGCTTAATTTTCTCACATTGCTTGGATTGTATGCCTTGACTTCCCATGCCTACAACAAGCTTCATTGTGCCCAATTTTTCCACAATTGTAGAATTTGATTTGGCCTAAGAATGGGGTAGAGGAGTTACTCTTTTTTAAAATGCTTTTGTGAAAAACCCTATTGTGGCCAACATGCCTTCTTCTAGCCTTTTTGTGCATCCTTGGGTTGCTGCTACCCAACACATGTTGTTTCCTTGCATACCATCTATAGTTTATGGCTTTATGCCCAAAATTATTGCAAGAAAAACAATATCCATGAAAAGGTTTTTGATGACAGAGGTCAGATTTTCTTTGTAGGATTTGTCCTTGAGTAGGAAAGGAGCTCTGGTGGCTCTTCATGTCAATTCTATGACAACTTACATTGCTATCATTCACTCTTTCTTGCAGCCGCCTCAACCTCTTCTATTGCACTACTGACTGCTGCTTCTTAGCCTTCTACTGCTACCTTTCATTCTTTTTTTGGTGTTGCTTTCCATGTTGTTGATGTTGTCCAACAACCTTTCTTTCTTTGGTGTTGTTGGAACCTTGGACTCCTTTTACATGGGAAGTTGACCCTTCAGCCTTCACAATATTGGAGCTTGGTTTTTCCTTGAAACTAAAACCAACCTTGATGAGTGGGGATCCTTTCTTAACAAGAATCTCATCCAAGGCATTTGTGCTCCCCTCAAGCTTTTGATCTTGAGACAACTCTATTTTTTACTTTTTTAAGTCATGTCTCAATGAAACTACCTCATTTTGTAGTCTCCCACAGAAAGCTTCCTTCTCACCTAACTGATTGGTTAACATCCTAGTTAGTTTGCTAGCCTCTTCTTGTTGAGCATTTAGTTCAACTATTGTTTTTCTCAACTTCTCATTCTCAAGTTCATATATTTTAAATTGCTCTTCTCGCTTGTGATTTTCCTCTGATAGGTCCTTGATCTCCTTTAGAGTTGAGATATACCTTTTTCTAAAAAATATCCTTTCATCTAGATCTTTTTCTTCACTATCAGAAGTTCTATATGAGTTACCACAAAGATCTAAAGACATCTCTGTGTCCATGGAGTCTTCCACGGGTCTAAGGGTTATCCCTTCATCACTACCTGGGGAATTCTCATTCTTTCCTATGGATGAACACACTAGGTTCCCCTAAGGATTCCTCATTTGCTGTTGCTAATAAAATAGGTCTATCTTCATTACAACTACTAGATGCATTGATATTTATTTCAATTGATTCATATGAACGTCTAGATAATGAATGAATTATTTATTTACATTCATCCCAAGGAAATATCTTACCTTCTGAGCAGCATGATCTCCCTTCTGAGTCTTTTTCATCATCAACACAAGTGTGATGAGCAGTAACGTCTGCATGTTCTGATTCATTGATAGAGAAACAAGGCTCCTTAGCTTCTTCTTGATCCACATGGCTATCTTCATCATGCAAACATTGTAGTATGTCCAACACTTCTGTTGCTAAATTACAATTCCTTACTTTATTGGCATCTGGCTTAGACAACCCTTTCATGATGACCTCCTTGGATTTTTCATTATGCTCATTCTTTTCTCTTCTCACAACAGAGATATACATATCATCATACCAGAGCACCAAATAGGCCACTATTCTAACCTTCCAGACTTCATATTTGAAACCATGGTCTGATTCATTTAAGAATGGGACTCATTCTTCTATTAGCCAAACTTTATTAGTCATTGTTTGCCTTTGATCTACCTTCTAGAGATTAAGATATTCCTGAAGGAACTTTTCTCCGATACTAATTGTAGGAAACTAATGGTAATATTGAGAGGGGGGCTGAATCAGTATTAAGGATAATTTTAGCTTTTTCAGCTAATTTACTTTTCTGATTCAAACTTTGCAACCATTCATATAATGAGCAGCAATATGAAATCAACTATCAAGCACACACCGTGAGCATCATACACATGAGACGCAAGGTTTTACATGGAAACCCTTTCGGGAAAAAAATACCAAAGCTTTTTGTTCTAATTGATGTAAATAAGAGCACCTACTCTATTACATCTATATGTTTAGTGAGCACCCACTCATAGGAAGAACCAACTACCATTTATTTTTTGCTAGCACTAACTAGCAGGAAGCACCAACTCCCTCTTTCTGTAGACACCTGTCCAGATTACCAGAAGCACCATCTGAGGCACTGACCTCATGAATTTTTTGTAAGCACCAACTTGCAACTCCTTGGATTTTTGCAAGCCAACTTGTAGGAGGCACCAATCCTCAAGCCTTCTCAAGGACCCACTAGAGATCAAAGCACCAACTTCCTGTATGTAAGCACCAACCGACACTCAAATAAGAATTGAATGTTCTCTGTAATTAGGCAGCGACTTTGCCTGATATCGGCTTTGTTCTCTACTCACTTTTCTCACTCTACACACTCTGCAGCAACCCATTGATCTTCTCAAAAATAGTCATTGATCACAGTCCATGCATCTCTATTCTCTGATCTTCATCAACAGTGACTCAGCTCTCGACCTTCTTTCATTACACAGGAACCTTTGACCTTTCTCATATAGCATAAGAAACTATGGCCTTGCTCAACTAGCACAAGCAACTTCGGCCTTGTTCAAAGTGCACAGGAAACTTCCACCTTTCACACCACGCACAATCAACTTTCAACCTTTACTCACAAAGTGTAGCTCTTGTGGTCTCTTACCTCTACATAGGCATTCTCGGCCTTTCTCTACAGAACTGGCTCTTATTCAACCTTACACAATAGTGCCCACTCTCATATCTTTTCCACTTGGCTATCTGGAAACTATGATGCTTTCCCCCTCTTTGCTCATCTGAGCTCTTGGGTTTTCTTCCTCTCCTACCCCCCAATCAATGCTACCATTCCTGTCCTGTATTCACATTGTGCGAGTGTACCTTGACATGGCTCTACCATTTTGTTGTTGTGTCTGACTTGGTCTTTGCCACTGCATTCACTATGAGAACGAGAACCAGACTATTTCTCCATAATGAGAATGAATTCTCAGTCCACATGCACACTCCAACCAGGCACAATCCGCTTTGTGTGCAACTCTCTTGTCACTAAGGCTGTCCATGCTTATTCATGGTTTTGCATGGCTTGGTTGTACTTCAGCATGGCTTCTCTGTGGACCATTATCCTTGTTTCCTTGTCTTAGATTTTTCTGTCGATATTTAAAAATCGCCATTTATTCCAGTGTTATACATGAAAATGACCTCCTCATCTGCTCAAAGGAAAAAGACACGATGACTGAAGGAATGAGCAACTTCACAGGCCCAGTTGTTAAGCTAACGTTGTCTAAATACTAGCAGCCTATTTTATAAAGATTCCTAGCAAGGCTAAGGGTGTGTTAGTGCCCAAAGTAACTATGTCTGTTACCTTAGGAAGAGCATTAGTGAACCCTAAAGAGTTTTTATGGGTCAAGAGAATGAGTTAACTAAGAAATATCCCAATATTCTTTCCTATGTCAGCTCACAAAAGCAGGGAAACATCAGAACTCGACTTGTTTGGGAGAGTTACTAATTCCTAATGGAGTATGCAAACAGGAAAGAGCACAAAGGCATGGAAAAATCATTGCTTTTTCCTAATGGAACTCATGAAGGACTTGGAAACCCTATTCTCACATGCTATATATGAAAGGTTAGGGCCATAGTGAAAGAGGTCGAACCATTTGAAAGGATTGCCTATTTGACTGTCGAGCAGAGTCTCAGACTAAGGCATTAGAAGAGTTTAAGAAGGGAGAGAGAGAGAGACAGGAGCTGGAGGGGTAAGGGAAGGTTGATAGAACTGATGGTTGTAATCACTCTTTCTATATCAATATAGAATTGCAATTGTGTTGTCCACTCCAAGATGTTGGTAGTATAACTTGTTTATATGTTTATTCAATATTATTAGCATGAGTGGCTTAGATATATGCAACTAGATATCTTTATATGTTCATGCATTGTTTATCAAGGTTTTATGCTGCGATATTATGCTTGTATTTTCTATGTGTAGGTTTTGATCTAGAGCTGGCTCAGGGGTCTTTCGCCTAGCTACATTGTGCTCTCTAGCAACACCACACTAAGACTCGAGGTAATAATTCCTTCTCATTTTGATATCCATTTGTTAAGCATAGATATGCAAGCATCTTTGGGACAATTGCAACTAATATGATTATTTTCCTAGGATCCTGGGAAGGTCCTTGAGGGTTTCTACATCACCAAACACTTGTGTATTAATCCCTATAGTATAATTGGTGACTTCACTGGGGATTACACTTAGTTCCTGGTTTTCCCAGAAAGTTCCTAGATCTCTCTTTCTTCCAGGCCTTCCTGTACTTCTTCATTCCCTTTGCGACCACTCAGGACTATACAACACCCTTCCCTCAGTGCTTAGCCCTAAATATAATCCCCACAACCTTTTTTTTGAGCCTTTTCCCTCACTAAAGTTGTCTCCTAGTGTAAACAATGATTTATAAAGAATTGTGCCCTCACAAACAGTGCGTTAGTGCTGAAACTAACTCTCTGTAGCCTCTAGTACAGAGTGTTAGCCAACCATTTCTTGATAAACAACTAGCTCTGTGACCTCATGGGTTGGGAAATTCACTTGTAGACTAACCAGGGATCTACAGCTACACTTGTTTGACTAATCTGTGTCCTGAACAATTTTTTTTTAAGAAAATAGCTTTACTTAATTTTTTTTTTTTTATTTCTTTTTTTCATTAAAGAAAAAATACAATTTTTTTACTGTTTTCTGCTTAGCTGGTTAGATCTATATTATTTGGTTTGAAAAGTTGTTAATGAGCATTCAAGTTCTGTCAGTTATGCTAGTGTTTTACTGAATAGGATGCATGGTATATATATTGATGTATGAATGACTCTCCCTTTGTAGAAGCAACTTTTTCATCGAAAGTGAAAATTTACATGCATTGTTTTTGCATGATTTGAGTTAGAGGCCCATATAACTTCATACATCAACACCCCTACTGAAGACTCTAACAAATTACATTTAAAATATACCTAATAAAATTAATCAGTGACTCTTTTTAGAGTATAACACACATTAGTTTAGGCTAGGATCTTGGGATAGGCAGTGTGAGTTAACTGCCCAATATCATACACTGAAACTAATGTCATTAAAGAGAGAAATCCTTCTGCACTCATACTATTCAGGACCACTCCAGTAAAAATGGAGCTAAATATGAGACAACATCAGATTGGTAACTCACCTTTGCTTACATCTCCTTTGGGTATTGTGTGTATCGGGGATCCCTTCGGGGATATCAGAGCTAAGTTGGGGACTCAGGTATCCTGCCCACACAACATACTGTCTGCAACTATGCCCCCCCCGGTAGTGTCTATGATTTGAGGTTTCCTTAGTGACCATACTTTTAGGGATGAACATAAGGTGACTGGGGTGGGTTGCCCTGGTACCTAACACAAACAAACCTACTCTATCTTCGGTTTTTGAGATGATGCTCGTCTTCACGAGAGTACTTGGCCCCTTAATTTCAGGTTCAAGTGAAGCTCAAGAGTAATTGTAATTGTACATTTGGCTAACTCTCTCGATTATTCATTGTGACTGGGTTTCATCTCCAGTGATCGATGCTTATCAGACAAGGTCATTTCCCTCTACTTGTTGATTGATTTCCTTAGTGTATTTTTTATTTTTTAAGTGCCAAAGTGTTATTGCCGAGACTTTAATAAACATCACTGTAAAATTTACTAATAAAATTTATCAGTCACCGTGGCTACATACGACACTCATTGTCAATCTAGACCATTGTTGGGTCTCCCCCACTCACTGCGGAGGATCCGCCAAGCCCCAGTGTACCAGATTCCCCATCTTCGAGCAATCAGTCTCCTAGATCTAACATAGAATCAGTTTGGACATTCCACGATTCAAGCTTACTAAAAGATTTCTTTACTTAAGGATTCCTTCCTCCATACAATCCTCCAATCACAAATCCGTTGGGACCGCTCTTGATTCTCGTTGCATTTGTACCTCCTTTGTCTTCCATTGGAACATTTCCACCCATCCCATCGACGACTAACAGGTCATGGGATTTTGTGGACACTTTTGGTCCATCACCACCTCCCAAGTCGACAAGCAGTGCCGCACCTTTGATGGCGAACCCCGCTATCCCATCTGTCGCAAGTTCAAACCCTATCATGACACCCACCATTAGTGGAACCCAATACATTCTAGGTTCTACTCCTTTTGTGTCAACCCCTGGACCTTAGACAAGTGCTACATATAGTTCTCCTTATAACGCTTAATATATCAAGGTTAGAATGGGTCCCCTCAACCAACCCTATGGTTGGCATCCATTGTATAGTTCTAACCCCTAGGTTCAGATGTGTGGGGGCACAGTTCCCAATATGCATATACCAGCCAAGAACGTAACAGTTCCCCCTCCATTTACAGGTCTACAGGGTCAATCATTGATTGACATGAACCCTCCTTATGTCTGTCAAGGACCTATAGTTAGATATGTGGCAAGCGGGAACCATCAACAAGGTCCTAATCAATCCATATGGGCACCCTACTCACAACCTCAAATGAGTCAAGGGGGCACTCCTTATCCTAGGGGCACTTCCATCCCCCAACCTAACAACCCCTATGGAAACCCACAGTACAATACTATACCCCAAGGCACTATACCACACAACTTGTGTATAATATTGGAAACAACACAATGGGAGGACCGCAAGGCTCCACAAGACATATGTCATCGCCTTGGTCCAATTTGAGCACATCAAACACCTTTCCTTTCATGGAAATGCTTGATATCCTTGACTTGTACAAACTCACAAATGAACCCATCTATCACAACTTACTCTAGCTGCCAATCCCGTATAAAATCCCGACAAACACCTTGAAGTTCGAAGGGAAACAAGGGGAGGATCCAGGTACACACATCACCACCTATCATCTTTGGTGTGTTTCTAACTCCATGGTGGATGATAGTATTTGGCTATGGATCTTTCCCCACACCCTTATTGGCAATGCAACTAAGTGGTACATCGAGTTACCACACACGTCAGTTAATACCTTTGGCACTTTAGCGATGGAATTATTAAAGCACTTCCAGCTACCCATCCGCTATGAAACTAGGATGGAAATCCTCACTCCATTACGTTAGTACACTTCCACCCACATCTCTAATCATATACATGAATGGAGATGTAGGCGAAGGTTAGTCAAAGCTCCCCTCTCAGACTATCTATTAGCAGATTAGTTCTGCAAGTCTCTACTCCCCCAAATCGCTAAAGATGTCACCTTAGGTGGTGCAGTCACGGAAGACCAATCCATTCGTTGTGCCCAGCACTTAGATTTGATATATTCATAGTTTGGCACTTTATACAATGTCATTCCCAATGCCCCTCACAACTCCAATGCTCCTGCTACTCAGCACCCCGTAGCACATGCCAATGGGATTATTGGCACTACCTCCGGGGCTACTATAAAACAACTCAGTGGTCACATTGCCCAGTTGTCAGTTGAACCCTCTACCAAATCAAATGCTCTCCCTACTGTAGAGCCTCTAACCTACACCTCATCATCCACTATTACCTACTGTTTTTCATCACTTATCTCTCTCTTTCACCTCATTTTCCATGTAAAACCACCCAGATCATTACATTAGATTTCATTAAGCATGATCAAGTGAGCTTTGCTAATGTGTGACTATTTTGTTTAGATTTTGACATATTTACAGGAATTCCGCAGCTCTCTGCCGATTCCGCAGCTATCTGATGATTCCGCAGCCATCTGGAGATTCCGCAGCCTTTTTGTTGTTCTCAAGGTTCCACGTGCCATTTTGCCAAAAGAGCCACATGGGTACTTAGGTATCAAGGTGCTCGAGGTTCCTGTGCCATTTGTTCAATCATCCACGTCATCTGTACCTCCTATCAAACAGGGGCAAGATCCGGTCAACAAAGGCAGCTTAACGGTGATGTGTAAGCTGTTGGGTCACGTCAGCTCATACGGTGACTTGCCCGTGTTACGCAGGATGTGGGGGACATAATCCAACTCTGGATTCAATGCCCATGACGACCAAGACCTCCAGCTCACCCACGCAGGCTCATGACGTGTTATTGCAGTTTTAATTATACATGACAGTTTGTTATTTTCAGTT
>APFE030604049.1:79012-105416 GCA_000404065.3 Pinus taeda
GGTTGCTTAAGTACATATAGTACACCTTCACTTCATCAGCTTATGAGCCCCGGGTTGACAATTAATGATATCAATTTAGGAATACTAAATTGACCAAACACTTGTTATGCTAGCTCTAGAAGAGATACTTCTCCTTGGTCCTTAGTGGACTCTTTCACATATGAGGAGAACCGTATCTCGTTCCCAACCAAGATCTTTCTTGAGATCTAGTTGCAGACTTGATATGACAGTGGTGTAGCCCTATTTCTTCACACATGTGAGAGGATTCTTTATGTGATTGTCCTTTTCCTTCTTCACTTTAGCGAGCTCCTTCTTTGCTTGAGTGAGAGGCATTATAGGCCTATTTATCTAGCCCAAAAAATTAGATATGGATGACCGCAGCAGAGGGTTGCTATGGAAATAGAGAGACACTCTATTTCTTCGCACGTGTGACTATACTAGGCCTTAGGACAATCCTCTAAGGCTCAGTATATTTCCTTTGTTGCACTAGAGGTTGCTTTTGATGATTCTTGTCCACCCTTAACACATCTTCTTATCTCGCTAATTTCAGAGGTGATTTCACTTGTCGTTGGAGGAGTGGACAACCTCTATATATAGAGGTTTGTCCCTCCTTTAGGCCGACTTGAGGCCAAATTGACATTTAAACTTTGAATTGCTTCCTGTAATGATGTTGTTGCATGGAGGAGACTTGTGACTTTTCTTGGAGGAATATCTTTGACTCTAACACATATATATACATGGTGTAACATGCCCTTAAGGGTCTTCAACATTTCTTTTGCCTCTTTGACTTTCCTATAACACTTAGACATGTGCTAGACCTATCCAATGAGAAACAAACTCATTGATATAAATAAAAAACAGATATATAATATATATATATATATATTATATATACTATATATATATATATATATATATATATATATTATATATATATATATATATATATTATATTAATATATATATATATATATATATATATATATATATATATATATATATTATTTAATATAAAGATCAAAATTACATTTATGAAGACCAAACCTAGTTACACTTTCTTCAACAGATAGTACCCCAACAGAGTCACTACAGGAACACAAATGTTTCTCCACTTTTAGTGAGCTTGGATATTACGTTGGCAAAGTTTCTTGCTTAACCTCTCTCAGCAGGAAGCCTTTCTCTTCTTTCTCCCTTGTTTATATATTTAAAGAGGATTGTGCATTTACATGTATTCATTTTGTGGGAGGAAGAGGGATCCTGACTTACTAAGAGAGGAGAGGTTGTTCCTTTAGAGAAGCATACAGAGACCTCTGATTTAGGTTTTCTCGTTTATACTTTTCCCCTTTTCCTCATCTACTGATTGGATAAGTGTGAGAACACCGAAAAATAAGAACCAAGAGTGGCATATGATTTCCAAAATAGACACACAAAGATCATGGTTTGACAAAAAATCTCCTTACAGATGCATCGTATTTTCCATCGGAACTTCATCGACCAAAAGATGTGACCCAAAAAAAAGGAGGATGAAAGTTCACCAAATGTTGTGGTGTCACAGGACTCTTTTCAATTCATCCACATGCAAAAAAGTTAGAAAACATGTTTACACACAATTAAAACCAAACAATACCAACAAACAAACAAGCAAGAAAATAAACTATGTACATAGAGTAGGACACAACCCCAGATCATCATTGAAATTAGTGTTTTAATTCTTTGCCATTATCAAGAATATAGTCAAGCTTCCCATCTATTGATTGCAGATGAAATGTGTGTTGGACAAGGTTTTCGTGTATAGTAAATGGTCTAATCCACATGGATTGGAACTTAGTGTGTTTTCCTTTATCCTTGTGGGCTTTGTCCCACTTCAAGACTAAGTCACCCACACTAAATTCATTCTTCCTAACATACTTCTTGTTGAAACACCTCTTGATATGACTCCGATGAAATGAGAAAATCTATTTTTCTTTTTTCCTTTCTTCCTGTAGTTTGTGAAGAGTGTTTATCTTACACTGAACCAATAAGCAAGAATTTCCCTAGGATTCCTATGAAATTTGAAGGGCGGGAAGATAGATTTTCGGGGGTAGGATGGATTCTTTCCCATATACCAGGAAGTAAGGAGAGGTGTTCATAGAAGGTTTTGGCATGACTCGGTTAGCCTATAATACATTCACCAAAGTGGAATGTTAGTTCCTTTGTTTAGAGAAAATGTTCTTCTTGATAATGCATATAAGTTTTTTGTTTGTAGACTCAGTAAGACCATTTCCCTACGGATAGTAGTTTGATGAATATTTCAATATAGTTCCACTTTCCAATGCAAAGTCATATAATTTTAACGATGAGAAATATGTTGCATTTTCAAAAACAAGTGAAGTTGGAATGTTGAAACTAGGAATGATGTTATACTTAAGGAAGTTGAGGACTTCTTGATCAGTCAACTATTTGAGTGGAACCACTTATTTCCACCACGTAAAGTAGTTTGTGGCAGTAAGGATGTAGTGGTTCTTCTTTGACAAGTGCGAAAAAAATTCACCAATCACATCTAAGACCCATTAGTGAAATGGTTCCTCAACGACAATAGGCTGCAATGGGGCATATGACCTCTTTCCTTTGTCGACACACCTTTGACAGACCGAACACTTGCAGGCATAGGCATGATCATCTTTGAATAATGTGTTCCATTACAAATCGGCCCGCATAACCTTGTGCACAATTGTGTTACCTACAAAGCATCCCCCAGATGGTCCATCGTGGAGATCACATAATACTTTCTCTTAATTGTGCGCTTCCAAGCATCTGAGTAAAACTCCATTATGGTGCTTCCTGAAAAGAACCCCATGCATCAACTGATAAGATAATAATTTTAACCCGAGTTCCCTCTTCCATCGTGTGGATAAGTGAGAGGGCAAGGTGTTGTGCTTGAGATACTAGCGCAAATTCGTGTACCAAGATTTTGCAATGGTAGTTGGGGAAGCTCACTCAGCATTGTACATTTCAATTTCATGCTCCCAACTGGACAGATCTTCTTCTTTCACATCTATTGCTTATGTTGCTAGCTGAAAAAAACCGTGGCCCCGGATTGTATGAACTGGCTTGAATTCTAAGCCATACTCCTGTAAACCAATCATCCAATTTTATCTGCACTCACTGAACTCTTGCTGAACAAACAATGATCTAATTGTTGGGTGTGGAAAAAAGATAATGTAATGGTTCTTTAATAGATAGGGTCGGAAGTGCTTCACTGCGTTATCTATCCCTGATTATCAATGGTAGGGTAGTTGAGTTCGGGTCCCTAAAGGCTAGACCTCATGAAAGATATTGGTCGCTCATTATTCTGATTATCCTTATGAGTAAGCACTGCGGCAAGAGAAGTATCATACACAAAAGTGTAGAACAGAAAATGTTTTTCGAAATATGGGCTATAGAAAGTGGGTGCTTCTGCAATGGCTTGCTTAACACGGGAGAATGCGTCCTTTTCCCTTTTATCCCATTTGTATATCGCGTCCTTCTTCACCATCTCATGTATGGGTTTAATAATCTGAGCATAATCGAAGATAAACTTACTGAGGAAATTGATCTTTTCCAAGAAGGACTGCATAGCTTTCTTGTTCACAGGGAAGGTAATCTATGTGATGGTCTTGATCCTTTCTGGGTCTAATTTAACCCCATTTTTTGTGATAATATGTCCCAAGAGATTACCCTCGAACATAACAAAAATTCTCTTTTTGGGATTAAGGAATATGATGTATTTGTGACATCGCTCAAACAATTTCTTCAAATGGCGCAAGTGGTCAAATCTCTTCCTGGAAAACACTGTGACATCGTCAATATATACCACTATGCTCTGCCTGATGAGTCCACAAAATGTGATGTGCATGGTGCGTTGAAATTTCGCATTGACATTAACCATCCAAAATGGAATTCTTCTAAATGAAAATGTGCCCCACTTTGTGCAGAATGTGGTTTTGAGTCTTTCAGGCTTTGGGACCAGATCCTGGTTGTAACCTGAATATCCATCTAACAAAGAAAACATCTCTGACCCCAATATTGTTTACAATTTTTTCTCCATAGATGGCATAGGGTAGTTACCCTTATCTGAGGCGTGATTAAAGTTGCAAAAATCTACACACAAGAAGATTTTCCTTGACTTGGACTGCTTCCTTAATGGGACCAAATTTGATACCTAGGTAAAATGTCGCATTTTATATATGATCTGAGCATCCAAAAATTTCCTCAAATCCTTTTGAATTAGAGGCTCAAGCGTTGGATGTACCTTTCACAACTTTTGTTGGAAAGGCTTGGCCCCTTCTTTGATTGGAATAACATGCTAGATTATTCATGTGCCATAAGTTCTAAGCTCGTCATATGTCCACGCAAAAACATTTCGGTACTACTTGAATAAGCAAATGAAATCTTGTCACTCCTGTGGTGTACACAAAGTACCGAGATTGACAAATTTTGGATCTTTCTCTGTTCCAAGATTTATTTACTCCTGGGACAACATTGGTCTATGGGTTTTTGCGTTCACTCGCCCTCGGAAGCACTTATGTAGTTCATACAATTTCTCAAGTGATATCAAGCCTTTTTTCATGGGTTTTCCTTTGTGTGTGCAGGCTTCATCCTGCAACGTTTTCTCATGCTTGTCTTCATCGATAGTTGTGTGCTTGAATTCATCAACATTCGCCATAAAGGACAGTATCTGCTGGTCATCACTAAAAATGTGTAAGTTAGTTATATTTTCAGGGACATATGTCTTATAAAGAATCTCTACAGAAAAATCATCCCTAAACGGCGACAACCTAGCAACAACATTTTCTAATGCATCTACAATTGTGTTACACATTCTAGGAACATAAATAATATTGAATGCTTGGAAACAAGAAATCAAACACCATACCCCTTTTTTATACCCTTTTATATGAGGTGATACATGGTGTATAGTATTACGTACCTATCTATTGAAGCCTTGAAATTCACTGCAACAATATGGGGGAAAACCATCCGGTCGAGAACTTGAATACCATCCCTTATCTGTTTGGATTAGTGGCTCCGACTGGATATAATGGGACCAGTTTCCCAATAAAAAAGTGATAGGATGGATAGGGTGTTGATTACCAAAATCTAAGTGATAGATGGGGTGGTTTTCAACCAAAATAAATTTATATTTAACCTATCTATTTATTACCTGGGATTTTACTTATACTTATGCGATCTACAATGATTATCTTTAGTGTATGATAATGAAGATTAATCAAACACTAAAATAAATGAAAAGCCTTTGAAATAATTATTTTGATTAACTAGTTAATCAAAATAATTGATAAACATATATCGGATTAAATATTGTTCAAACACTTGCTTATCAATGTATTAAAGATAACAGTCCAAGCATGTTCAGGAGTGAATGAATACATAACCGCATGAAAAGATACATATAACAAACAATATAAAGAGAAAATGGTTATCAATTCATAAACAAATTGAAACACAATTATAGAAGTACCCGATTCATATGACTCTTATCATGAAATGAAAAGCTCTAGTCTAGCCTTTTTCATTATGATGGTTTTAAAAGGTACAAAAGTGCAAGCTTCCAAAGGTTTTCTTCACACAACTTCAGGACTCTGATCCAGTCATTCTACTAAGATAAATTTTAAAAGTACAAAAGTGAAAGATTTTAAAGTGTTTCTTTATAAAATTGGGGACCCTTTCTTAAAAGGCATGAAAGGATTTATATAATTAAAATAAAGTACAAAAATAGATATTACATGAAAGTTCTAAGGAGGTTTAAACAACTCTCCTTAAAATAAATGACAAAATTACATAAAATATAAATTATTGTAATGACGAGCTCAAGGTTGTAATGGTGTCAATTCCTTCATTCATTGTCTGAGCTCATAGATATCCATCATTGGCTTGGCTTCAGGAGGCTGACCTATCCTCATGCTCAGTTGTCCTGTATACATTGCATCTGAGAGAGTAGGAAGCATGTGCATGTATGAGTCAACAAGGAAATGTGGCATTAGCCACTGATTGTGTGGCTTCACCAGATATCTCCAATATACTTCCCAGTCAAGTTTTGTTAGATGATTAATTTCCTCTTCTCTTGCTATAGAAGTTTCTTGACATTGTGTTTCTAGGGCTCTAATATCGGGGAGACTCCCAGTATCAAATTAGAATTTTGTAAATGATATATGATGGTTCCAATGATATTATTTGCAACATTAGTCACTCTTGAAACTTCTCTTTTTGCCTGCTTTAGCTGAATATCCAAATCGGTAAAGAGGATATCTTTATGAGATTCCTCTATCATGGGAAGATCTGTTGCTCTACCCTATGTAGTATCCTGCCATGTTATGTATCTTGAAATATTATCATCAATCTTAATAAAACTGATCCTAGGATCGAATACTTGATTCATCAATGAATCACTTGTCTTGCACATTGGATTGATGACAGATAGCTTCTGACAGAATGTCGTCTATTGGTTTGATAATAAAGAAATGAGTTCTAATGCTTCTTTCATAAAATCCCTAACCTTAGGATTATCTTTCAACTAATCCATAGAAAATTGTAGTTGTTGTATTTGAATATCTTTGGCACTTATTTCTGCTTGATGCTGGAGCTTCAATTGGTCAAAGCTCAGTTGTAGTTGGGCCATTTGTGCCTGAATATGATGGTCAACACTCTGTCTCTCTTCTACCAACTGCTACTCTAACTGATGTACTTTTTATTCTTTCTCCCTTACCAATTTTTTTACTTCCATTGCCTTGTTAGTAGTAGCAGATGCATAAGCACCTCCAAACTACGATAGTTTTGTTAAATTGCTTGAAGGATCTATGGGGATATCCTTCCATACTAAATCCGTAGGTTCATTATCGGGAATTATTGTTGATGACTTTTCTATTCTCTACTTTTATTCTGCCTTTTTACTACAACCCGAATGCTTGGGACTGTAATGACATCAAGAGGAGGGATTTCTTCCACCCTAAGAACGATTTCAGTTGAAGGGAAGGCCGAGATTTTTTCAACTTCTTCTGTGGTGACAGATTTGTTAGTACCCCTTCCAGTTAGCGAGCTTTATCCATTGTTTTGGGGTGTGTTGAATGTTTTTTCCATTTCAACATCTTTTTCCCCTTGTTGTCCTCTTAACTATTGGTCAAATTGTTTCCCTGCCTCATCCAGTTGATTTTTTAGGGGGGTTTCATCTGTATGCACTTTAGTGGAAACATATTCCACTTCTTTCTCCTTTGAGACCTTTTTGGATTCCTTCTTAGTGTCCTTTTTTGGACTCTTCTCTAGGCCCTTTGTGAGTTGTGCTCTAAGTTATGCTTTGATCCATGATTTGAATCATGTTCTGAACTTTGTGTCGATTTCTGCTCTGAATTTTGTTCAGAACCTTGTTCTAATATCTCCTGTGAGTTATGCTCAGAAATATGTTCTAAGCCCTTCTTTGAGTTTTGGCTTGAGATATGTTCCTCTTGAAAAATTGGTTGAGGGATCTCTAACAAATCCAAAGGTACCTTTTGTAGCATTTTCCTCTTGTACTCGTGGAATTGAGCTAGCTTTTTTGGATCCAATCTCAAAGTAACCAAATATTGCACTTGTGAAAATAGCTTAGCTGACTCAAACAAGTCATCAAAATCATCATCCTCGTGGCTGAACCGTCTTATTTTCACTTGGGAAGTGAATTTTTGTGCAACCTTATTGGGGTCAAACTGTTTTCTAGAGATGGTGGCAAGTTTTAAACATGTAATGTTATCGATTTCAAGCGCGACATTCTTGAAATCATGTAATGCATAAATACAACATTGGATGGGAAAGAAAGGCCAAAGAGACTTTTTAGATTCTTTTAGGGTCTTAGTTATCCCATACCCTATAGTTTGGTAAGAAACTTCTCTAGCAAATAGTTTATATGGTACATACCATGGGAGAACATGGGGAGGTGCTATGCTTCTAAAGAAACATACACAAGTAACCAGTTATTCCCCAAACCACCTACCTATTAGTATGAAATAAATCTTGGCCTCATCAGATAACCTTGGGGCCCTCTTGTCAAAAACAACTTAGTGGATGGGTAGTATAACTCCTTAGTGGATTTTGTAAAAATGGGTGTGGAAATTGGATTCCCTAGGATTTTGGAATATATATGAAATTGGGTAGGATCTTGAATAGTCCATTTCCACCCCAGAGTTGGGAAAATGGTAGTGAAACATACTGCATCCATAATGTAGGCACTCATAAAAAATGGTGGGACTATTCTAGAGGTGACATATTAGTGTTGTCTATATTCCCAAATTTGTAAGGCAAGGTTGTTAGACAAGATAGTGCCCCAATACATTATAAATGAATTTACTGTTGCATCAATTAGGGGAACCCACTCAACAGAGAACTTGGTTGTATTGACATATCCAAACAATCTACACAACATAGTTGTGATATAAGAGTAGGGAGCAGTAAGAGATGATATAGAATACATACCCAATTTCTCATGTTTATGCTTGTTTTGAATTGGACCTCTATTGCTTACTTGGGTCTGATGGTTCCTCATTCTCGGATGTGAAATGCTTGAGGAAGGCTTTATCATACACCTTTTGTGGGTTTGGTATATGATACATTCTCTTCAAGTATTCTGCTATGAAGGACCCAATAACCCTTTGCCTTGAAGTCTGGAATGCCCGGTCGGAAATATTAATATTTTCTATTATCCATTTTACTATATCGGTGTAAGTTAGAATCTTAGGTCTAGCAAAAATTCTGTGGAGGAAAGAACTTGCAACTTCAAAGTGGGAGGCTTAGGAAGAGGTAGAAGTATTTGTTGTTGCTCTACTTTGAATTTCCTAGGACCCTAGCTCTCCAGCAACTGATACATGATTTCCCATGAGGAAGTACCGCTATCTATAGTGCATTTCGTGTCTGAGAATAGTGGGGGCATTTCCATTACATCAAATATAGAAGATTGTGTGGCTTCGCTGGGTTTCTTTCTTTTCTTTGACTTAGCCATCTTGTTACACAATTATTTCTATGGCGAAACTTGCAAATTGAGAATACAAAGGAATGAAGAGAAATAGGAGCTAAACGCGGAAGCATACAAACACACAAGGCTTTGAAATGATGGAAAGGGAATTTTAAATGAGAATCAATCTAAACAAGCCATCAAATCTCCTTGGGCTTTGAAATCATAAATACCGTTAGAAACATTTAATAACTAAAATCATGGCTTCGCGTGGTTATTTATTATCCATTAATATATCACATCGCAAACCTTCTCAAATGGTAAATAAAACTTATCTTCAAGTACTCTGCCGATATGTGATAGAAATATCGTTGTATTAGTTTATTAAGTATGAGAGATGTGTGATTGCGATAGTCACAATATCGTAATCGGAGGTTTCAAGAGTAGTGGAGAATGGATCTCGCTGAAAGCTTTGAGCGATTGCAAAATTGCGAGAAGTGACGTGGAATTGTAGCGGGCCCATGGGTTTATTATTAAGCACGACTTCTATTTTTTATCTTTATGATTTTCCTTAGGTGCGCTCTTTAAGAAATAGCTTTATCTCAATCAGGGGAATTGGGAATGATACAAGCAGGGATCATGTTTATACTCTTGCGATTTATCCAGACGCGATGTTTTTAGAGAGTGAGTTTTATTGTTTTGTCGAGTCCGATAGCGTATCACTTTTCGTAATAGGGATGTTCCTCAGCCTTATGATATATCACTTTTCTTATAAGGTTGTGATGTGGGGAATCTTTGTCATGAAGGAATTTCATCAATACTTAAGTTTTTTAAGGAATAGGTATGTTTCAGTTCCTAGGGGCTATCTTTTATCGCACTTGCAATTTTCTAAAGGCTAAATGAAACTTTGTTTTTTTTTTAACTTTGTGACATGCGATATTGTCAGGTTTTATTTAAGGTCAGCCTTATTCAAGTCATTCAAGCTTTAATGAGGATTTTATATTAAAAAATCAAACTTAATTTTAACAAATACCCTAAACTAAATTATATTCCTATGTTTATTAAATTTTAAGGGTCCCTATTTATTTATACAATAATCTCCTAAGTCATTTATGTAATGTTAAATATAAGTGATGTTATTTAACATTATTTTTCTAAGAAAACACAAAAGGTAAATGCAATAATGTTATAGTGGAAGATGTAATCTTCTAGGAAAATAAATTTTTCAAAATAAGCCCATTGACAGGAAGAGAATCTCTCTTTCCTGATAAATCTTGCAATATGAATGTTGATGGGCCTACTTGTTTAGTAATTTGAAATGGTCCAAGCCACATTTTCTAGAATATAGTATGCTTTCCTTTTTCCTCATGTGCCCTGTCCCATTTAAGGACGAGATCTCCAATTTGAAAAGATTTTGTGGAAACAAAACTTGCATCAAAGGAAGATTTGACTAATTGTTGATGGCAAGTATGTGTAAGTTTGGATTTCAACCTTTCTTCTTCTAGTTTAAATTCTTGTGATTTTCTTAGTTGTAAAGAAGAAGAAGGTGTTTCTTCAATAAATTCGACTAGGGCTAATGAGGGAAGGGCTAGATTTGAAGGGATGATAGACTCTTTCCCATATACTAGGTTGAATGGAGAAGTGCCTATTGAGGCCTTCTGGGTTATTCGATCTGCCCATAGAACAAATGTCAAATATTTATGCCAATTCTTTTGGCTTTGATCAAAAATTGTTTTAATAATCCTTATGAGGTTCTTGTTGGTTGATTCCGCTAAACCAATTCCTTGAGGGTAGTAGTTAGTAGAGTACTTAAGTTTAAAACCCCTCTTAAGATCAAATTCAGTCATATTATTTCCTGAAAAGTAAGATGCATTATCAAACATAAGTATAGTTGGTAAGCCAAATCTAGTAATAATGAATTGATCAATGAATTCAATGATAGCATCAGAGTTGGATACCTTTAGTGGAATTTCTTCCACCCACTTAGTAAAATAGTCGGTAGCTATCAGGATATATTTATGTTTCTTTTAGGAATGACTTATGTTTCTTTTAGGAATGAGGAAAAATCTCACCTATGATATCCAATCCCCATTGTTCAAGAGGTTGTTCAAAGTTGACCAATTGCAAAGGATAGGCATTTTTTTGTTATCTCCCATCAACAATTTGACATGTTTTGCATTTCCTCACGTATTCATGGGTATCTTTGAACAAAGTTGGCCAATAGTACCCAGCATAAAGGATCTTATGTGCAGTAGTATCTCCTCCAAAATTTCCACCAGCTATTCCATTGTGGAGTTCCTGCAAAACCTTTTGTGCTTCATACTTTTCAAGGCATCTTAGTAATAAATAATTGTAATTTCTCATGAATAACACATCGTCAATGGTTTCATATTGATTTTCTTTCAATATTAAATCCCTTTTCCTTTCATGATTGAGTTTTGGGGGAGCATATCCATTTTTCAAATAGAAAATGGGATCAACATATTGGGACTCTAAATCGTTTAGGCTTACCTTTGATATGTGTACAGTACTACTTGAGTCCTCATTTGCTGGTAGGTTGGAAGCTCCTATGAGAAATCTACAAAAACCTTGTCCTTTAACAATTTTGGCTAGTTTAATGTCAATATCATATTCTTGCAGAGTTGTTACCCAATTTTCCCTTTTTTATACTAGTTCCTTTTGCATAAGTAATTGTCTCACTATTGAGAATGGGAATATTATTTTAGTGTGTGTTTTTAGGAGAAAAGGTTTGAAGTGCTTTATAGATTTGAAAACAACAAAAGCTTGTTTTTCCACCCCTGAATAATTTATTTCAGCACCTTGAAAATTATAGCTAAATAAAGAGATGGGTGCTTTAGTTTGTTGATCATTAAGTTGCGTTAAAACAACATCATAAGATGTTTTAGAAGCGAATGTATACAGAATGAAATGATTAGAAAAAAATGGAGTTGTTAAAGAGGGAGCATTCATAATGGCTTGTTTGATTAAATCAAAATATTATCTTTCTTTATATCCCCACTTAAAGATTGACTTTTTCTTAATCATGGTTTGTAATGGTAAAACAATTTGGGAAAAGTCAGGGACAAATATGTTAACAAAATTTATCTGACCTGGAAAAGACTGCGTAGATTTTTTATTATGGTGTAAAGAAATTTCAGAAATTTCTTTCACTTTGTCTAGATCAATACAAATTCACCTTTTGGATACAATGAATCCTAGAAGCTTACCTTCATCTAGAGCAAAATAAGATTTCTTTGGATTTAATGAAATTCCATACTTTTTGAAATGTTCAAAGATTTGCTTTAAGTCATGTAAATGGTGATTTCTCTTCTTGGAATAAATAGTTACACCATCCAAATAAATGACAACAATTTTGTTTATTAGACCTTTGAAGGCTATATCCATATCTCTTTGGAAAGTCTCCCCTACGTTAATTAAACCAAAAGGAAATTTCTGGTAGGCATAGGTTCCCCATTTAGTCCTAAATGTAGTCTTTAATCTATCATCTGGATGAACCAGGATTTGGTTATATCCTGAAAATCCATCAAGAAAAGACATTACTTCTGAGCCATCTAATAATTGCATTATTTGCTCCATAGTTGGTAATGGGAAATTGTCCTTCTTACAAGATTTGTTGAGATTTCTAAAGTCTATACAAATGTTAATGTCACCATTCTTCTTCCTAAGAAGTACTAAGTTTGAAACCCATTTTGAATGCCTAACAGGAAAGATAATCTTGCCTTTAAGGAGTTTATTCAACTCAAACTTGATTTGAATTTCTAAATTGGGATGAATTTTCCTTAATTTATGTTGTGCGGTTTGTCATTGGATATCATGGGAATGGTGTATTGTATGATGGAGGTATCATATGTTTTGAGATCATCATAGTTCCAAGAAAAGATACCTTTATAATTTTTCAACAAATGAATAAAGGTTGATCTCTCATCATGTGAGAGACCAAGTCCTAGATTGATGTTTTGAGGTTTGATATCAGTTCCAAGGTTTACTATTTCAAACCTTAAGGTTGAACTTTGGAGTTTAGAATTAGTAACTTTCTTAAATCTATCTTTTATATCATAAATATCTTCAAGTTTTACCACAGAATTAGGTATGGGGTTCTCATTGGACTTCTGTTTTAACTAATTATCATGCTCACTCTCATCAATTATTTGATCATCATATGACCCTTCAAATGTCAAAAATATTATGGTATCCTCGTCATCATTAAATACTTGCCAATTGGTGACATTATTGGGAATGTATGGTTGGAAAATTAATTCTATGGAAAACCTATATAGACTGCAATCCTCTGATGGTATAAGCTTGGATGTTATATTAGCTAGAAGGTCAGCACTTGCATTTTGAAGTCTGGGGATAAGAGAGATGTTGAATGATAAAAATGGTGAATTAAGATCCTACACTAATGATTGGTAATGTTTTAAATGTCTAGAGAGACAATGAATGATGTTTCTTACTTGTTTGATAATTGTTTCTGAATCTCCAAAAACTTGAAGATATTTGATATCAAGGCCTATTTCTTTATACAAACCCTGAACTAGTGCCTCATATTCAACAGTATTATTTGTGCATTCAAATTCTAACTTACATGCTAGCATGGTTTTTCTCCTT
The DNA here is from genome assembly GCA_000404065.3 of Pinus taeda. Lineage (NCBI taxonomy): Eukaryota > Viridiplantae > Streptophyta > Pinopsida > Pinales > Pinaceae > Pinus > Pinus taeda. Next base: position 92,595 of record APFE030604049.1, read on the forward strand.
CTGGACTAATTAATATACAGTTGGCCCCTGCACCATCATTGGATTTGGATCCATCAAAATATAATTTCCAAAACAAAGTTTTAACTAATGGTTTATCTATAAGATTTATACACCTGGAAGAATCTATTTGAGAAAAGTTATCAATCTGGGAAGTAACAAAGTTATCTAAAAAAGGTGACTTTTGTGCATTGAAATTTCCTAAAACTGACTCAGCATAGTATTTCCTAAAAATGGCTCATTTTCATCTTCAAAATTAGTTATTGTGTGCTTCAAATGCTTTTCTCAGTCATTCGGATTTGATTTGGCTTTCCATTGTAAGGGAGGCACATGTGAGACCTGTCTATTGCAAAATAACGGTGAAGTTTCTCAAACCAAACTCTACTCAGAATTAAACCATAGAACTCGAGAATATCAGCAACTAGTATGTTAATTACTTGACAAAATTTTGGATTAGAAAAAGTTCTTGTGGTGACTTAATTCATTTATCCTAAGACCTCAACTTTTGTTCTATCCAGTTGCACAATGTGAACATCAGACTTTTGGGATGTAATATTTAATTTAGTGCAGACTTTTCTTGGCATAATGTTTGAAGAGGCCCCTGAGTCTATTAAGAAGTTGTGCAAATTTTTATTGAATATTTCATAAGTCAAGAGGAAAGGGCATGGGAAATTGTAGGGGCTAATATTCACAGGTGGGCTAATTTTCCATGATTTTTCCAAATAAAATCTTTGCCAATTTACATTTTTTATAAACATGATTTGCCCGAATTTTACAATATAAAATTATTTTACCTTAAAAATCGCCAACATTATATAGAGAGTCTATATAAAATCATTGTCAATTTTAATAATTTTAAAAATACATCAATAAACATTTTATAGTTTGCATACTAAGGACTATTGAGATTCTCTAATGTTTTTAAACTTGAAGATAATTTTCCATCCGTCAAATTTTCCTTGGGAAAGGGGGAGTATGTGAATTGGATATATCACCAATTAAGATAGCATCAGTAGGGTTGACCTTATTTGATGAATCATTGAAAGGTTTACCCATTCCTCGGGAAGCTTGGGATATCACAATAGTAGGAAGAGGAGAAGCAGTAACTGCATTCAATTCTTTTAGTAATAACTTTTGTTGGTGTTTAAGCTTACTGAGCTCATGAAACGAGATATCTGCTTTGGTTTTTTTCATGTCCTCCACTATGTTATACTACATGGTATCAGTAATTACCAAGGTTTTAGATGAAGATGGAGGATTAGATGAGGATGGAGTTGGTTGAGAAGATTTAGGAGAAGAATTTTTACTGGCCACTTTATCCTTGTTAGTAGAGATCGAGGGATTTTTATTTTGAGTTGATTATGTTGAATCAGCAGGGCCCTTACTCCTAGTGCTAACAGGTAGAGCTTCTTGCTCATCTTCATCATCAGAAGCACGGAGGATAAAATCCCACATTCCATGTACTTCAACCAATTATTTGTCTTCATTCTCTTCATCAAAAAATGTGAATTCTTCTTCATCTTCATCTAAATCAAATTCAGCATTGGATATTGTGTTTGGTGGTTGAGGATTAGATGTTTAATTCCTCCTGAAAGATCTAAAATGTTTCTTAGAAGAGGATTCAATTACTTGTTTCTTAATCTCTACCATTTCATTTGACATTGTTTTAAGGACTTTTTGTAGGCCTTCAAGATCAAAAGGATCCTTAGGGGCTTTCTTATTTGATTCATCCTTAAATGTAACCTTTTTCATTTTCCTATCTTCCTAGCCTGTTTTTCACATCTTTCATGTTTTCTACCAAAGTATCCTTATTGGCTCTATCTACAAAAATTGCTATATCGGAAGGAAGAGAAGAAATTTACCACTTGATCTGGACATCAAAACAAGGGCTTGATGTGGCTAGGATTTTGTTTATAAATTTATTGGATATGGAATTGAAATCTTTGATCTTTTCACCTAATTTAGCTTTTAAATTAGAAAGAGCATTGATAAGAGATGCAATTGTATAGTCATCACCAAATTTTTCTAAAAATTGTTCTTCAAACATGTCCCAATTAGTAATAGATCTTGGTGGTAATGAAAAATACCATGACCCTGCTGATCCTTGAAGGGTGTAGGAAAATAATATTACTACACAATCTTCTTCGGCCACTCCATTAATATTAATAGCTAACATATAATTATGGAGATGTTCTTCAGCAGGTAATACATCATCAGGATTAAATTTTGGCAGCCATATTTCAGGATGCTTAGGTAGATCATGGAGGGGTGGTGCCATTTGCACAGCTCCAGGATAGGCCCATGGTCTGACTAGTGGTGGTTGTTGTGATTGTTGTCCTGCCATTATTGGAGTTTCAGGGGAAGTGGATATTGAGGGAGTTTGGATGGAAAAAAGGTAGGTTGTGTACTTGGGATATATGAACTAACACCTTTTCTTACAGAAGAATGAGTATTAACAAAAATGAATGGAGGGAATGAAGATGTTTGTGGAGGATAATTTGATAAAACCCCACTAGTTGACATCTGCAACTTAGATTTATTAGTCTTCTTTCAGAAAGAAGGAAGAGGAAATTCAAATGGAGGAACTCCAAGCTTTTCTCTTTGAGAATGAGTTAGAATCCGAGTAGGTTGAAAAATATACCACTATGCTTTGCCTAATGAGTCCATGAAATGTGATACCCATGGCACGTTGAAATATCGCACCAACATTGACCATCCCAAACGAAATTATTCTAAATGGAAATGTGCCCCACATTGTGCGGAATGTGGTTTTGAGTCTATCAGGCTTTGAGACTAGAACCTGGTTGTAACTTGAATATCCATCTAACAAAGAAAACATCTTTGACCCCAATATTGTTTGCAATATCCACTCCATAGACAAGACAGGGTAGTTATCCTTGTCTGAGGCGTGATTCAAGTTGCAGAAATCTACACACAAGAATATTTCCCTAGACTTATTCCTTAATGGGACCAAATTTAATACCTAGGTAAAATGTTGCATTTTATATATGATCCGAGCATCCAACAATTTCCTCAACTCCTTTTGAATTAGAGGCTCAAGTGTTGGATGTACCTTTCACAACTTTTGTTGAAAAGGCTTGGCCCCTTCTTTGATTGGAATAACATGTTGGATTATTCACGTGTCATAAGTTTTAAGCTCTTCATATGTCCATGGGAAAACATCTCAATACTACTTCAATAAGTGAATGAAATCTTGTCACTCCTATGGTGTACAACAAGTACCGAGATTGAAAATTTTCAGATCTTTCTCTGTTCTAAGATTATTTACTCGTGCGACACATTGGTCTATGGGTTTTTGCATTCACTGGCCCTCAAAAGTGATTATTTAGGTCATACAAGTTCTCAAGTAATATCATGCCTTTTTGCATGGGGGTTTCTTTGTTTTTGCAAGCTTCATCATGCAATGCTTTCTCGTGCTTGTCTTCATCGATAGTTGTCTCCTTGAATACATCAGAATTCGCCATAAAGGACAGTATCTATTGGTCATGATTAAAAATGTGTAAGTTAGTTATATTGTCAAGGAAATATAGCTTATAAATAATCTCTACAAAAAAATCATCCCTAAGCGGTGACAACCTAGCAACAACATTTACTAATGCACCTACAGTTGCGTTACGCATTCTAGGAACATAAATAATATTGAATGCTTGTAAATAAGAAATAAAACACCATACCTCTTGTTGATACCATTTTAGAGGAGGTAAAACATGGTGTATAATATCACGTACCTATCTGTTGAAGCCTAAAAAGTCATTGCAACAACATGGGGGAAAACCACTTGGTCGAGGACTTGAATACGATCCTTATTTGTTTGGATTAGTGGCTCCGACTAGATATAATGGGACCATTGTCCGAATAAAAATGTGATAGGATGGATAGGGTATTGATTATCAAAATCTAAGTGATAAATGGGGTGGTTTTCAACTGAAATACACGTATATTTAACCTATCTATTTATTACGCGGGATTTTACTTATACTTATGTGATCTACAATGATTATCTTTAGTGTATGATAATGAAGATTAACCAAAAACTTAAAGAAATTAAAATCCTTTGAAATAATTATTTAATTAAATAGTTAATCAAAATAATTGATAAACATATATCAGATTAAATATTGTTCAAACACTTTCTCATCAATGTATTAAAGATAACAATCCAAGCATGTTCAGGAGTGAATGAATACAAAAATACATGAAAAGATATATATATATATAACAAACAATATAAAGAGAAAATGGCTATAAATTCATAAACAAATTAATACACAATGATAGAAGTACTCGATGCGTATGAATCTGCTCATGAAATGAAAAGCTCCAGTCCAGCATTTTTCATTAATATGGTTTCAAAAAGTACAAAAGTGCAAGCTTCCAAAAGCCTTCTTCACAAAACTTCAGGACTCTGATCCAGTCAATCTACTAAGATAAACTTTCAAAGTACAGAAGTGCAAGATTTTAGAGTGTTTCTTTATAAAATTGGGGACCCTTTCTTCAAAGACATGAAAGGGTTTATATAATAAAAATAAAGTACAAAAATAGATATTACAAGTAAGTTATAAGGAGGTTTAAACAACTCTCCTTAAAATAAGTGACATAATTACATAAAATAGAAATTATTGTAATGACGAGATCGAGGTTGTAATGGTGTCTATTCCTTCATTCATTGTCTGAGCTCGTAGATATCAATCTTCGACTTGACTTTAGGAGGATGACCTATCCTCATGTGCAGTTTTCATGTATACACTACACCTGATAGAGTAGGAAGCATGGATGAGTCAGCGAGACAACGTAGCATTAGCCATTGACTATGTGGCTTCACCAGATATCTCCAATATACTTCCCAGTCAAGTTTTGTTCGTTGTTTAATTGCCTCTTCTCTTGCTCTGGAAGTTTCTGTCCATTGTGTTTCTAGGGCTCTAATATTGGGGAGACTCCCATGTGGGCATGCCTGTCTCAAATTAGCATTGTGCAAATTATCATTAATGGTTTCAATGATATTATTTGCAACATCAGTTGCTCTTGAAACTGCTCTTTCGGCCTACTTTAGCTTAATATCCCAATCAGTAAAGAGGATGTCTTTATGAGATTCCTCTATCCTAGGAAGATCTGTTGCTCTACCCTCTAGAGTATCCTACCATGTTATGTATCCTGAAATATTATCATGAATCTTATTAGAAGTGATCCTTAGATTGGATGCTTGATTCATCATCAAATCACTTGTCTTGCACATTGGATTGATGACAGATAGCTTCTGTCATAATTTATTATGTTTCTTTGATAATAAATAATTGAGTTCTAACGCTTCTTTTATAGAATCCTCAACCTTAGGATTATATTTCAACTGAACCATAGAAAACTGTAGTTTTTGTATTTGAATATCTTTGGCACTTGTTTCTGCTTGATATTGAAGCTTCAATTTGTCAAAGCTCTGTTGTAGTTAGGCCCTTTGTGCCTACATTTTATGGTTGACACTCTGTCTCTCTTATGCCAACTGTTGCTCTAGTTGTTGTATTCTTCCTTCTTTCTCCCTTACCAATTGTTTGACTTCCACTGCCTTGTCAATAGTAGCAGATGCATAAGCACCTACAAACTGTGATACCTTTTTCAAATTGTCTGAAGGACACATGGGAGTATCCTTCCATACTACATCCATAGCTTCATTATCAAGAATTATTTTTTATGACAATTCTGTTCTCCTCCTTTTCTTCTATATTTTTACTACAACCCAATGCTTGGGACTACAAAACTCATCAAGAGGAGGGGCTTCTTCCACTCTGAGAAAGATTTTGGTTGAAGGGAAGGCCGACATGATTTCAACTTCTTTTGTGGCAATAGCTTTATTAGTAGCCCATCTAGTGAGCGAGCTTTGTCCAATGTTTTGGGGTGTGTTGAATGTTGTTTCCATTTCAACATATTTTTTCCCTTGTTGTCCTCTTAGTTATTGGTCAAATTGTTTCCATGCCTCATCCAATTGATTTTTTAGGGGGGTTTCATCTATATGCACTTTAGTGGAAACATCTTCCACTTATTTCTCCTTTGAGACCTTTTCAGATTCCTTCTCAGTGTCCTTTTCTGGACTCTTCTCTAGGCTCTTTTGCGAGTTGTTCTTTGAGTTATGCTCTGAGCCATGCTCTGAATCATGTTCTGAAATTTGTGTTGATTTCTACTCTAAAGTTTGTTTGGAACCTTCTTCTAATTTATTCTCTCGGTTATGCCCTTCTCTGAGTTTTGGCTTGAGCTCTGTTTCTCTTGAACAATTGGCTAAGGGATCTCTAACAGATCCAAAGGGACCTTTTGTAGCCTTTTCCTCTTGTACTGTTGGAATTGAGATAACTTTTGTGGGTCCAATCTCAAAGTAGCCAAATGTTGCACTTGTAAAAATAGCTCGGCTGGCTCAAACAAGTCATAAAAATCATCATCCTCATGGCTGAACTGTCTTATTTTCACTTGGGACATGAAGTTTGTGCAACCTTATTGGGGTCAAACTGTCTGCCAGGAATGGTGACAAGTTTTAAACATGTGATGTGATTCATTTCAAGCGCAGCATGATTGAAATAATGTAATGCATAAACACCACATTGGAGGGAAAAGGAAGGCCAAAGAGACCTTTTAGATTCTTTTAGGGCCTTGGTTATCCCATCCCCTACAGTATTGTAAGCAATTTCTCTAGCAAGTAGTTTATTTGGTACATACCATGGGAGAACATGGGGAGGTGTTATGCTTCCAAAGACTCAGACATAAGTAAATAGTCCTTCCCGAAACCACCTACCTATTGGTATAAAATAAATCTTGGACTCATCAGATAACCTTAGGGCCCTCTTGTCAAAAACAGCTTGGTGGATGGGTAGCATAACTCCTTGGCAGATTTTGTAGAAATAGATGTGGAAATTGGATTTCCACAAGATTTTGTGATATATATGAATGGGGGTACGATCTTTAATAGTCCATTTCCACCCCAAATTTGGGAAACTGGTAGTGAAACAGACTGCATCCATAATGTAGGCACTCATAAAAAGATGGTGGGACTATTCTAGAGGTGACATACCAGTGTTGTCTATATTCCTGAATTTGTAAGGTAAGGTTGTTAGACAAGATAGTGCCCCAATCCATTATAAAATAATTTACTGTTGCATCAATTATGGGAACCCAAACAATAGAGAACTTGGTTGTATCAGCATATCCAAACAATCTACATATCATAGTAGTGATATAAGAGTAGGGAGCAGCGAGAGATGATATAGAATACATACCCGATTTTTCATATTTGTGCTTGTTTGAATTGTACCTCCATTGCTTAATTGGGTCTGATGGTTCCTCATTCTTGACTGTTTAATGCTCGAGGGAGGCTTTATCATACACCTTCTATGGGTTTGGTATATGATACATTATCTTCAAGTCTTCTGTTGTGAAGGACCCAATAATCGTTTGTTTTGAAGTCTAGATTGCCTAGTTTGAAATGTTAATATTGTCTTTTATACATTTTACCATATTGGTGTAAGGTAAAATCTTGGGTCTAGTAGTAATTCTGTGAAGGAAATAACTTGCAGCTTCAAAGTAGGAGGCCTCAGAAGAGGTAGTAGCATTTGTTGTTGCTTTACTTTGAATTATCCTAGGACCCTCACTCTCTAGCAACTGGTACATGGTTTCCCATGAGGAAGTACCGATTTCAATAGTGCATGTCATGTCTGAGAATAGTGGGGGAATTTTCGTTACATCAGATGTAGAAGATTGTGTGGATTCGCTAGGTTTCTTTCCTTTCTTTGACTTAGTCATCTTGTTACATAGTTCTTTCTCGGGTAAAACCTGCAAATTGAGAATATAGAGGAATGAAGAGCAATAGGAGTTAAACGTGGAAGCATACAAACACACAAGGCTTTGAAATGATGGAAAGGGAAGTTTAAATGCCAATCAATCTAAACAGGACATCAAATCTCCTTGGGCTTTGAAATCATAAATACCATTAGAATTCTTTAATAAAAGAAATCATGGCTTCGTGTGGTTATTTATTATCCATTAATATATCACATCACAAACCTTTTCAAACGGTAAATAAAATTTATCTTCAAGTACTCCACCAATATGCGACAATGATATCGTTTTATCATTTTATTAAGTATGAGAGATGTGCGATTGTGATAGTCGCAATATCACAATATCGTAATTGGAGGTTTCGGGAGTGGTGGAGAATGGATCTGGTCGAAATCTTTGAGTCATCGCAAAATTGCAAAAATTGACGTGGCATTATAGCGGACCCATGGGTTTATTATTAAGCATGGATTTCGTTTTTTAGCTTTATTATTTTCCTTAAGCGTGCTCTTTAAGAAATAACTTTATTTCAATCATGGGAATTGGGAATGAGACAAGTGGGGATCATGTTGATAATCTTTCAATTTATCTAGACAATATGTTTTTAGAGACTGAATTTTATTGTTTTGTCAGGTCCAGTGGCTTATCACATTCGAAATAGGGATGTTCCTTAGTGTTATGATATATCACTTTTGTTATAAGGTTGTGATGTGGGTAATCTTCGTCGTGAAGGAATTTCATCAATACTTAAGTTTTTTAAGGAATATGTATGTTTCGGTTCTCAGGGGCTATCTTTTATCACAATTGTAAGTTTCTACATGGTAAATGAAACTTTGCGACATGTGATATTGTTGGGTTTTCTTTAAGTTCGGCCTTATTTAAGTCATTCAAGATTTAATGAGGATTTGTTTATTAAAAAATCAAATTTCCTTTTAACAAAAACCCTAAACTAAACTATATTCCTATTTTTTTTTAATTCTAAGGGTCCCTATTTATTTATACAATAATCTCCTAAGGCATTTATGTAAAATAAATGGGGGGGTTGTTGCATAGCACAACACTATCATACGAAAATTTCTAAGTCACCTACTGCTTTTCGGATTGCAACATTGAGGTCAATGGCTCTTTTCAAACCCAATATGAGTGCTTCATATTCTAGAGTGTTATTAGTACACTCAAATTCCAATTGGATGGATATCAGATGTTTCCTCTATCACGGGTCTACTAAAACACAACCAACTCCAAAGCCCTCCTTCATCTTAGAACCATCAAATTATAATGTCCAAACATCATATGTAAACGGACCATGTATTGCACTAGTACTACTATTACTACTACTACTAACTATACAAGTGTCATTTTCGCTAGTTGGATTAGGAAGGAGTTCCAACTGTGTGTCAGGTGGGACTGGGGATGAATGAGCAAGATAGAACCCTAGATTAGTTTCAAGAAAGCAATTCCCAAAGATAATATATGTGAAGGCCATTGGCTCATTTTTTCCTTCTAAGGGGGTAACCGTGTGTTTCATGTACCGCTCTGAGTTCACCTGGATTTTATTGTTCCTACTCTTGTACGAAAGCCACAAATGTGACAAGTCCGTAGCAAAATACCTTAGTAACTTTTTGGACTAGTATCTGCTCAACAATACATCATTTGCTTCCAGAATGTCCACAATTACTATATTTATACATTGGTGAACTCGTTGGTCAGATGATAAGTGGATAAGCACATTTCCGAGTTCACCAATTGCGTGGACTAGAGTCTTGTCCAATTGAATGATTTGGGCATCTATTGTATCCCATTTTTCATTGATTTTCTTTGTTACTAATAAAGGAATCACATTTACAGATGCACCAAAATAAACTAAGCAGTTGTGCACATTATAACTAAAAATTTCAAATGTTAACAGAAATGGAGGGCAGAGTGTGCTTGCATCTAACATTAAAGCATTAATTACAGATTCAAGGGAACCATGGGACATACCAAATCCCTTCAGTGAAGAAGCACCAATATCTGAGGTGGACTATTTGAATGTGCAGATAAGTATTTCCCGTTGGCTCACGATCTTTGTCAATTCAAAGAGTGAAATATTCACAAAAAATTTCTTCATCTCATCAACTATGTTATAATCCAGTGTGGGAGACATTGTCGAAGTATTTGGTAGAGTTTATTTATCTGCTACTTTCATAGTGATGGGCTTACTTTTACTGTTTGCGGAAGTACTTTTTGTTGTAGACACGTTTCTAGACTTGCTTTGAGTGTTTTTGGATGAGTTGACAGGCAGTACAATATTTTTCAACAAATTCTCTTTCAATTTCTACTTCATCAACTCTTGTGTAGAGGTCGACCCTTGGCTTATCAAGTTGTATCGAGTGTTCTATTGTTGAGCCGGGGCCTAACTCAATGGTTGTTCTTCGACACTCTTATTCTCAGGTGTGAAAACACAACTAAGTTTGTTCACTACGTGTCCGACACTCACAGCTCATTCAGCTACAACATCCTCTTCCTTCTCTTCCGCGAGTTCAATCTTCTCATATCAAAGCACTCTATCAATAATGTGTGCAGCAAGAGCATTAATGTTGTGGTTCCATTAAGGGCATGTCTTCTCTAAATGATACTCTTGATGAAATGAATGGTAATTATCCATGCCCATACTTTCAACATTCATCCCAACATTTGAGCTTTGTGCAGACTTGGTCAGTTGGTTGTTGTTGTTACCAAATTTAGCAGCCCTTCTCACAATGTTGAATCTAGGAGGCTTGCTACTCACGTTGGTCTCACTTGTCATTTGTTTCAATTATGCCAGCTCATTGGATAGATACTTGATAGTGTTGGTCAAGCTCTCAAGATCAGTTGCTTCTTTCTCCTTGGCCTTGCTTACGGAAGCCTGAGACCTTTTACCCGTGTCTTTGAAGTCATTTGTTTGTTTTTCATCTATGATGACTCCAATCACACGCAAGTCCTTTTCAACTGCAATTTCTTTTTCGAAATTCTCAGCAAAAGTTGGCTTCACAGTTCTGTTCATGAATTGTGCAATGCTTATTGGTAAGGCAGACGTGAAATAATCGATAGTGATGGAGTCATGAGGTTTCATGTCTTCTGGAAATATATTCAAGATATGATTAGACCTGAGATTGAAATATTTTACTTTCTCTTTCTGCTCCATCATAAGACTTCCCATCTCTCTTAAAAGCATGGCAGGGGTCTTTATCATCAGCAAATTTCTCAAGAAATATTTTCTTTATACACCTCCAATTCTAGATCAAGTTTGGAGGAAGGCTGTGATACCATACAACTTCTCTAACATCTAAGGTACATTGTAAAATTCTACATGCAACATCTTTGTAACTTACCTCAAGATTTTGTGGATGCAGCTAAAGGTTTTCCACGTGGTACTCCACCTTTACTGCTTTGTTAGGGTCATAATTTGTTAACAACTTCTCCAGGTGCCTCAGAATTTTGTGTAACACACCCGATAATGCAAGTGGGCCCTGAGTCATGCAGTGCAAATCTTGGTCTGCCATGTCTTCATCATTGTTTATCCTCTTCGTCAAAATCTAATTGGCCTTCCTCTTCTTCACCTCCTAACCTACAGAAAGTATTGTCTGAGAGTACCAAGTTATCACCGTCACCACCGTTGAAGGATGGAGGCAACTATGGTTTTTTTACATTCCCTTCAGATTTTGCTAACTCTTCAAGGGTGGAGATGACCAAATCTTCAACTGTTGAAACCATTATCCCAGTGGGGGATGGTTAGGTTCCTCTTTGAAAACTATGGAAGATTATGTACTCCAAGTATCAACCAATATCTCTTGAAAACTTATGGGTGATAGGGTGGATGGCCTGGATCTAGTCGTAAGAGATCTCACAAGTTTGTATAGCCTTGGGGTAAGAAGGATTTCCAACTTCAAGATATGCATAGGGTAAGTGTTGGGGATATTATTGCCTTGAACGGAGGAAGTATAATTTGGGCAAGTGAGGTTATCAACCATAAAAATATGGTTTCCCTCCTTCTAGTGCCAGTAATGTTCGTACTAGACCCACCAATATTCAAGGGGCCTCCCTGATATGTGGTCCCAATTAGACCTCACACAGTTTGGGATAGGATCCCCATCCAAAATATGGCCTAGTTTTTGGTTTCTTAAAGATTTTCCTTGGCTCTAAATGTTAGCAAGAGAGAGTTATGCAAAAGTGACTTCGAAAAGCAAGTGAGTGTGTCTAGTGAGTGTTTGGTTGTAAGTATGTTAAGGTTATTCTACTATGGAGGGAGAAAGAAAGTGAGCCTCTAAGAGAGATGTAATAATACCACCCTAGTACAGACACACGTAACCAAGAAGGATCTGTCTAACACCCAGTCCACAAGGAGGCGATGGTCAATACAACCAATCAATAAGAGAGATCTATCTAAAATCTAGCGGAATAGTCCATAAGGATGTGAAAAAAAATATTAACCATTACAACACAATCTCAATATGATAAGTACTAAAATTAACGAAGTAGTTCAACTACTTTAGCATAGATGAACGCAAACATGAATTACAAGCATCCACAGAATAGTCTTACAAATATTCATAATCCATTAATGAATAAAGTATTAGTCATGAGGCTTCTTATATTAAGTAAAATTTCCAAGACATGTGTATACAATGAACACCACTAGCTCTAATAGTGGAGCATTGGAGCCACTCCTTACTCCCCAGAAGAACTAGCTTGTCTTTGTTATGAAACCAGCTCACAAAAAGATAGAAAAGATAGATCAATGCCTTAGAATTTAGCCTCTTCTAGGGGGAAACCTCCTTTACATTACACAAATGAATGATTCTTTGATGATTCAAATGAAAAAACATGATTTCTATATATAGGAGTCTAAGGAGTCACAATATAACCCAGCCAAGCTAACAATAATAATATAAAGGAACAAAAATAACAATAGAGGGATTCTATGGGGCACAGTAATAACAATATGAGGACAATAGGGGCACAACAATATTAATA
>APFE030604049.1:116456-145853 GCA_000404065.3 Pinus taeda
TTACCCTTATGTTCAATTTTGGAACTCCTCAATGTGCTCCATTATTGAACCCTTTTGTTTGAGACTTATCAATTGGCTAAAAAAAGTGTTGCTTTTTGTATCCTCATAATGTGCTATCAATTCTTCCGTAAAAAATTGCCCAAGTGATAAATTGTTTACGAGAGAAAAGCCATTGATACCATACAAACTGATTTGGTTCCAAATATAAAGTTGCAAAACATACCTTTTGTGTGTTTTGCACATTATTGAGATCGAAAAATTGCTCCATCTGTAATATCCATGTTGCGGGATCCTTGCCATCAAACTTCCTCGTATCAATTTTTCGAATATGGTGGGTCTTCGATCCAACATTAGAGTCTATGAAATCATGATTAACGTTTCTTTTGTTCGCTTCATAAGTTTCCTTTACTACCCTTTCACCATTTGTAAGTATTTCTTGTAGAAAATTTGTCAAATCTGTCTTCAAATCTGCCATGTCTCTCTTCAAATCTGTCTTCAAATCTATCATCAAATCATCCACCTTAGCTTCCACGCCATTCATCTTAGCTTCCACCCCCTTCATCTTAGATTCCATGCCATTTATCTTAGCTTCTGTTAGCTTTTGTGAGAGTGACATTTCTTGCACTTGGTCTTGTAATTTTGATATATCATGTAGCATTTCTTCCTCTTCTTCATGAGTCATGCTAGAGCTTTCAAGTTGCTTACTAGGTGTTTGCATTTCCTTTCCTCGGGGAATTAGTTACTGATAATAGTGCTCTACTAGGCCCTTTGAATTCCTTCAAAATAATTTTTCAAACTATGCTTAAGCAAAAATTTAAAAAAATCTACACACCTTTTTTCACTTTGTAGGATCTCAACATTTCCTCTAATGTATCTCTGTAATTTCAAATCATCTAGTTCTGAAATTACGACCTATAGTAGCCCTCTGTGTGCTCTTTCCAAGGCCACCAGTCTGATCCAAATTGGATTCTCCAAGGAAGAGTTATGCCAAATCTCCCACAGTGACCTGATTATAGTCTAGTTCAGTAGAGTGAACTTGTACGACATGCCACGTGTCCCTGTTTTGACCTTTGGTTCTGTAAAATATATACAAGAAACTACAGTCGATCCTCTTTTGTACCTTCTTACAAAACTTCAATCCGATGCACAGAGATAAAGTTATGATGATTTTCCCCAGGTCACTTGTTTGGAATGTAATTCAGGAGTCTGCAAAAAGACCAGCTTCCTCAGATCATATCTCCACAAATATAGCACGAAAAGCTTTGAAATTCAGACCCAAGGTTTAGTGCGATTTCGTCTCAAGTGGGTTTTGTTTCACTTCTGAAATGTTGCAGGAAAAAAAGTTATAGAAAAAATGCCACTATGACCTATTTGGAGCAGTGAAACCCTAGAATTCAAAGCTCTGATACCAAATGTTATGAAACTAGCTCACAAAAAGATAGAAAAGATAGATCAACGCTGAACGCTTAGAATTCAGCCTCTTTGAGGGGGGCAACCTCCTTTAACATTACACAAATGAATGTTTTTTCATGATTCAAATGACAAAACCTCCTTTCTATATATAGGAGTCTAAGGAGTCACAATATAACCCAACCGACCTAACAATATATATAAAGGCACAAAAAATAACAATAGAGGGATTCTATGGGGCACAGTAATAACAATATGGGGACAATAGGGGCACAACAATATTAATAAGGGATATAACTACAATAGTAATGGGGTAATCACTAGTATTATAGGGACCTAACAGTCTATCTAATGCCTTGCAGGAGCAGCCAAGGTGAAAAGTCATTTTATCATACAGTGAGGGTGTATATATAACCAATGAGGTGATGTTTCAACTTGCTTGTGACTCTTTGAATACCACACTGACTCTTCAACTTCCTATGAATTTTCAACTTTACATGACTGTTCGTATTTTGAATGTGTCCTTTGGACTTACACTTCACAATACATTTTGAATAGATAATTACATAACCCAAAATAATGATGTGGCATATGAAAACTCATGACATGACAATGCTTACATGGATTGCTTGATGATATGGCAATGTCAAGCCACTTCTGTTGTTGCTTGCTACATGTCTTCTTTGAGGATGTTCTTCTATCCACCTCCTTATGGCTTAGAGGTTAGGACTCTTCAATGAATTGATCAAATTGCATAATCAGCTACACAGGCATCGTTCCACATGTTTCCCTCCCTCATATCCTTCTTCATCATATTTTCATTGTATGATAGAGTACCTACATCTATAATTCACTCATAATGAGATGACATCAGTCTGATAAAACCCCTATTCTAAGATGCCACATGTTGATTGACTAACTAAGCTAGAACCTAAATTCAGGCTAGGAGAGAGGCTTAGTGACTTCACAATTATGCAATTCAAGAGCTTAGGGGTGAAGCTTGAGCCTTGAGACTACGCAATGTGCAGTGCAAGCTAGACCGAGGAAGAAAAATATGCAGTCTAGGAGGTCAGTGTGATAGGTTGAGGGGATGGGCATTGGTTCAACCCATTGCACAGTTATGGGAGGGAAAGGAGACTAAATGACTGCGCAATTGCATAACTCAAGAGATCAAGGGATGAGCATGAGCTTAGAGACTATGTAATGTGTAGTTGAGGCCAGGCTGGATGGTCGGATTACATTATTCTTGGAGTCAAGGTCTGGGATTGAGCACTAGAAATACATAGTGTAAGTCTCGGGAGGCAGGAATGGCGCATTGTGCAATTGAAAGGGACAAGGTTGTAGCTTGAGGGTTGGAACTATGCAATGCGCAGTTGGGGAAGGCAGGATGATGCCAATTTGTTAGGAATTTTTTGAAAATTAGCTAAGTGTGGGGTCAGTGAACTGATGTTATCAATGACATGACTTGACTATGACCACACTTAAAGACTTGACGACACAATAACATAGATCATTTGTGACACATAAACCACATTTTTCCCTCATTGTGATGACTTATGACAAGTGCGACACAAAAGGTACACTTTGCGACAATCGTGATGCCCCTTGTGCGACAATGCTTAAAATTTAGGAATGAGTGCGACGAATATTTACATGGTTAGATCAACTCATTCGCACAAGGATAACCCATTGACACCAAAAAAACAAGCTTCTGCACATTATGCGACATCCAACATGTGAAAGATGACATTTTTCCTTTCTTGCAAAAGGGACCAAAACACTTAAAGAAAACACATGGGATAGACTTCAATGTTTGTGACGGCAACATGCAAGACCAAGGTAGGCTCCAAAATTTGGTGCAGGCCAAAATTTAGGAGGGTGTTGTAGCAACGACAACAAATCCTCAGTATGCTCCAAAATTCAAGTGTAAGCAAAATTTTGGAGGGCCTTGATTGCATCGTCAACAAGTACATTATTGTTTTAGGAGTAGAATCTTATTATAATGCACTTTTCACATTATTATAATTAGCTTCAACAAAAAACTTAACTTACTCTCTCTACAATTCCATCCTAGAGGTTGTTCTCAGGAATACCATCCAAGGGCTACAAATCAATGATAAGAGTCTTATTCGTAAACAGAGGATTTATGTTATGAGACAATGCAACATGTTATGAAATGTTGTAGCTACAAGACCCAAAAACATCCAAGAAAAACATAACTACTTTAAATTGGGAAAGGGCTATAATACTCAACATCTTTATAATATTCTTGTCTTCAAATGGATCATCCAGAATACTAGGAGTATCGATGACATGATACCTCCAATACTTGTAATCAGTGTGCCCATCAAACATAGACTTAGTTGTAAATTAATAAGTCTAAACAACTAATATGAAGTTTCTCTTGTTAAAGAAAATAAATGTTTTCTATCCAGTTCCATGTTTATCTCTACGAACAACAACTTTTCCTTATTCCTTTGATGAATCTCATCAACATCCATATTCATAATAGAACGATAAGGTATAACTTTTCCTCCAATATTTTTTTTTTTTTTATGGATGCATTGCCCAAGTTTCCAACATGACTCTTGTCATTCGATGTAAACCTATCTCCACTTCCTAACCTATCTTTCTCTAAAACCTTTTCCTTCTCTTCCCTTTTTCCTTCTCATGATTACATAATTTATTTCTCTAGTAATTTCAACCTGACAAACTGCTTGTGCAAACATCAGGATCTCCAAAGATAACATGAGCCAAATTTGATAGAAAATTATGAGGACTTACCCTTCCATTCATATCTCAATGAAAGTTTCTATAATATTCTGTTGAATTTCTGACTCCATAGTTGCCTGAAGTGTATAAGGATCCTTAAGAATATGTTGAACGATAATTGATGCAATATCTCTAGACCTTTAAAATAGGAAACTAGTAGGGAATAAATGCCAGTTATTTTAGAAATATGAAAATGGTGGCACTCTTTGAAGACAGATTATCAAAATTGCATTGGCAGGGTTCTTAATTCATAGAACAATTAAGTAAAAATCAAATTCCAGTTTTTTCACCACTATGCCCATTTCAAACCTATGGAGCACTCAAGAATTGAAGATGGTTTAACAATTTATGCATTGAGCATGCAAGACCAAGTCATGTTCTTCTATCTTTGGTTAGTCTTGTTTTCTTCTCCAAACTTTGGTGGAACTTTATTTATTCTTAGTAGGAATATTTTCTTCTTTGAATTGCTTAGGATACTATTGGAGGGGCTAATCAACTTAGTCAAGTAGCCCAGTTGATTCAAAAACTCATATTGTAATTTGGTCGACAACCTTATTGAGTTGACAACTAGGTCAGATTAAGCTAAGATTAGTCAAACAGTTAAACTATTGTAACTGTCTCAACATGGTATAAATATCTATGAATGTATCAATGTATCGGTTCCATTTTTCTTTAAGAGATATATAATACAAGTGTGCTTCCACTAGTTCTCCACTACTTGCGTCTCTTCTCTTCTCTTCTATAGTTACTTATGTGTTTTCCTATGTGAATGCTTGATGTCCCTACTACTGGTAACTATGGATACTTTTCCCTAAATTACAACATTGGTTGCATTGTTGGTATTTTTGTACTTTAGTACCAAAATATACGCAAGCATAGATGCTAATGTTGGAATGTATAGAACACTGGTGGGAAATAAAAGTTAACAATTACCTAAAGAAATATGCGAGAATAAATAGACTATCATTAACAAACGTGAGGGCTAAATTTTTCACAGAAGCACATGAACACTTTATTGAAGGGGCTCTAGCAAAAATTAAGAAATTCCTCGACCAAGTTGCTCATGGAAAAACCAAAAATTGAAATTGATGCATGACTGTTACTGAAATCTTAAAAAAATGGTCAAATGAATTTGCATGAGTGGCTTAAGATGATTTTGGATGACTTTTTTGAGGAATAAGAAATAGAAGAAATAACCTCCATTGTGTGTATTAAATCCAAGTCCTTCGATGATCTTCACGATAATTTCTTTTGCACGATCCCTACCATGTTACATAAGTTCCTCTTCTACAAAGTTATTGGACATATCGTCGAATATTGACCATCTTGGAAGACTCTGATAAACATTGATCGCCAACAAAACACTATAACAAATCCCTGTGATTAGCTTCCTCTTTAGCTCTCTTTTTTGCTTCCACTAATTGTTTTAGTGTATTTTTTTTTATCTTTTTGAAAAATCGACACTATTTATTGGGATAGCACTAATTTTAGCATTTTTTCACTGATCACAAACAATTGGTGTTAAATTTAGCGAAACATAGTGCTAACCATTATGCCCAATTTAACGTCTTCCTTAGCTCTTGATGTAGCTTCATGTATAGCTTCTTGTGTAACGTCCTATTTTTCTCCTGGTTATGGTATTCTAGTTTGCATCCTTTTTGTCTTCATTTGTAGCTTCCTTTTTAGCTTCCTCTGCAATGTTCTATTTTGCTCCTCATTATGGCATTGGATGTGACTTTTTATGTTACATATGTTGTTGCGTGCAGTTTTTAAGCATATCTTAGACACCTCTTTCCCCATTTTTGATCATTCTCTCCCTACAAACCTATGAAATGTATGTCCCAATTACCATTTTCCCTAGTTATAAGAGAAATACTTGCTCAACATATTATTTTTCCATCTTTCATTAAATATCGAATGAAGTGATGTCTTTTTGAGATGGCTAACCAAGGTAATTGTGGAAGAAGTTTTCTGGTTATTTTTCTTTCAGGTGTTGCCTACAACTAAAGACTAAGGATGAGAAGTTGTTGTTGTCACTTGCTGTTACACTTCGAGGATTTGTTGTTACAGTCTAAATTTTTATTGTTACACCTCGAGTTGTTGTTACATCTCAAGTTGTTGTTACAGCTCGAGTTGATGTTACACAACAGACAAAGGCTGTGGTTGCTGTCTTCAAAGGCAGCTGTCAAGAATCACGAATTATCTACAGACGGTCAAAGGATCTCAATAGTTGTGATTGTGAAGATGATGTAACTTGAATTGGTCTTTTATTGGAAAACTATTTGTAATGCTTTCTATTTTTCTGTTAATATTGATCAACATGAGAATCGTGAGATTCTCATGACTGATCTGTTCCCTAATGTTTGGGGCTTGTAAACTTTATAAAAAGGTTTGGTTCCATGAAAAGGGAAAGACAACAGAGGAACAACATCGACATTTTGATCTTGTAAATTTCCAGTCATTGTTTATACAAAACACTTTTGGTGATGTTCATACAGATTTCATGTTGAGTTTTAACTAGTTTCCATTTCATCTTTGCACCCTACTAGGGAGGAAGGGCCCTCCTCTTTATCAAGGATTGTAGTAGTGGTAAATTAGTTGTTTGGTTTATCTTTCTTTTAAGTGTGAATTTATTAATGTTGTTGTATGAATTGTAGTATTGATGCACTTATGTTTCCAGATTCATTACATTCTGTTACAACATGATTGGTTAGAACTATAATATTTAATCAACCGATACAATTTCACTAATGATGTGTGGCGCACGTATTCTTTGAGAGAAACATGAAGTTTGATGAGTGAATTTCATTCCTATAGAATGTTTTTTTTATTTCTATATGAGTTATTTAAGTTTTGCAATTGTGTTCAACAACATTTTCTTTCACTTCTTTCCCTGGCTATTATATATTGGCATAGATAGTGTAGACACCTTTGAAATAAACAGACCTACCCTGGTTGGAAATTAAATTCTTGTGATTCAGTCAAATTAAACAGTGATTAAACTGCCACAACATTTTGGCAATGTTTTCGGGGAAGGCAGTGAACGATACAGCGAGCCAATGTGTTTTGTTAATATAGTGTTTCTAGTGCACAGGTGTTCGGCGGTAAGACGAGAAGTAAGAACTTGAGCATCTCTCTAACATACCTGAGCAAGCTCATAACTATGATTATTATAACACTTAGGGTGTGTTAAATTTTGAATTTATTTCTTTTCTTTTTAAGTGTCCTCAGTCTTACAAACATTGGGTGGTAAGACGAGAGGTAAGAACCTGTGCATCGCTCTAACATACTTGAGCGGGCTCACCACTGTAACGATTGAGGAACTTAGACTATGAAATAATTACACATAGGGTCCATGTTTAGAGTGTATTGAAATAAGATACATGAAACATAATAACTATAATAAACCTATAGGAAAAATGGGTCATAAAAGGAACAAGATAAGTGCAGATTTAGGGAGGAAAACATTCATTCGGGAATTAATTTCAAAAGCAGAGAGAGAACAACCAAATTCACATAAGGATACAAGAAAAACAAGACCACAAAATATTGTTACTCCCATATTAAGTTCAGAAGCATCTGGGTCCTCTGTCTTAGGAACTTATTACCCTCAAACAGCATGGAGAAACTAGTGGCCAGGACTTTGGGTCTAAAATCCAAGGGGAAACCAGTGGGGAGCACTTAGAGCCAGAACTAGAAAAGCATTATTTTACTTATCAATACCCAAATTCAGGCAGTGATGTGAAACAACTAGCTGCTGAGCAACCTATACAATCATCATATTTGGGAGAGGACCCATCAAAAAAATAAATAGAGGAATCTACAATGGAAGGCAATAACAATAATGAGAATGATAATATGAGTGATGCCACTATTACCACCTTTGAATTCCCAATACATGATATAAGGGGCGAAGCTCCCATGAAAAACATTCCCTTATCAACTCTTTCATATTTTCAAGGAATGACTGTAGAAGATCCTGATACATTCTTGTTTGAATTTGATGTCATGTGCAGGAGCTATGATTATACTTTGGATGCTCAGAACTTGAAATTCTTCCCTGCTACTCTAAAGGGAGGAATATTAATATGGTTCATGGGATTGGGCTTTGCTACTATTCGGACATGGAGAGAGATGAAAACTTCCTTTCTGTCAAAATATAAGGACTATTGTTGAACCAAGGAGTTGAGGTGTTATCACCCTAAAATTCTTGTTTCTAACCTTTGGAAAGTTTGCCTTGTTTCTATTCATAGTCTTATAGGATTAGAGTCTCAATAATTTCATTCTAATTTACAAACCCTTCTTCTAGTCATGGTGTTAAAGGGTCTATAGGTCATTCCATGCTTTAAGGGTTAGGTCATAAGGTTAGAAGTCTTTTAAGGTCATATCTCTTTTCCAAATAAAGTTTGACAACCTCATTCCATGTTCTAGAAGCCTTACCAGTCGTTTAGAAGTCATATCTCACATCATTTTGGAGAAATTGTAAAACTAGCTATGAAATCACTAAACTAGGAGTTTTTGTAGCGTGCTACGAAACCCTTGAAAAAGCCTGTTTCAGCATAAAAAACTCTGCTTTCTGCGTTTACCAGTCACCTTCAAGAAGGGGTCCTGAGAAGATGAGAACTCAATTTTGAAAACTTAAATAGGCTTTTCTTCACAAAATAACAAAATAAAAAAACATCTTTCAGTTTCTTCAAATTCGTTCTGAGGTGGGAGGAATTTATGGTTAAACTTGCGCTACGAAACTGCTGAAAGTCAAGCTTTGTCTTCTGGTTTTAGTAGTCTTTTTCAAGATCACTTTTTGGTCACAGGAAAAAGTATTTTGGAATTCTGAAAGAGGTTGCTCTTCATTAAATCTCCATATACAATAACCTATCTCACTTTATTCATAAGTATTTTAAGTTGGGAGATACTAAGCTTTCATTGAGACCCTAATTTCAGAGAACGGATTTTTCTTGTTTGACACGTGTTTTTCAATGACAGATTCTGGACAGCTGGAGAAGTGTTTTAAAAAACCAAGAGAGGTTTTTGTTCTAGAAAGCATGAAATAAAAAAAAAAATCCTTTAGTTTCATAAAATGTGTCATGGATGAGGAGATAAAGGCTATGTCCCACATGCCAACTTTCAAGGATCCTAAACCTAAAAACAGGGAAACATGTTCCCTAATTTCTAGGGTTTGTCATCAGCAGTCAGGTGACAACGTGGGAGGCTTCATCAAATTCGAATTCATGAGGTTGCAGTTGTCAAAGAATGCATTTAGTTTTTAGTTGAGGTGGTTTAGTCATAATAAGGAGTTACACTCCTAGTTGTATTAGGTCTCTAGGACTGCTAGTTAGCTATCAAATGCATTTAAAGGTTGGTTTTATGGTTAGAATAGGTGTCACTGATGGAAAATTCGAATTCCCCTCTGCTGGAGGAGGAATCTAAGTCATGTAAATGAACTCTTAATATTGGAGAAGATGTAATGCACAAAGGGTTGGAATTTTTTGTAAAGAACTTCTCATATTGGTGCTTTTGTGTTAAGACTCTGTTTTAAGGAATACATATTTGGCTTTGCTTCTCAGGATTCAGAAGGGAATTCAATGTTTTCAAATGTCTTATGGTTCTCCTTCTCATTACTTACAGTGGTATGAATGTATGATTACTTAGAATTCATTGGTTATGCTCTAACTTCCTTCATACATTTGTAGACTATGTTTTCCTTTATGCTACTGATGTTCTCTCCATATGTTGAATTCTAGATGCCCTAACTTCCATGTAAAGCTAATATTATTGTCATACTAAAGCATTTGTTGACTCCATAAGCCCAATGGATATTTAATAATTGTGTTCAACCATTCATATTTCCTCACTTATTTCATAGAGTTAGCCATCTAATTCATTATCAAAATCTTTAACCTAGTGAGAGAGCCCTCTCAGGTTGAGGACGCTAAGCCTCAGTGAAAAGTTGGTTTGAAATAGTTACTCAAAGTCTTCCTGATCAGCAGCCTATCAGGGATGGATTTTTGTGATAACATGAGGGAAGAAATATTTAGGATGACACAAAAAGAATAAGAAAGCTTGGAGGATTATGTGGAACAATTCCCCTATAATCTACAAAGATCTAAACATAGTGATTTGGATTCGAAGATCCCAAAAACTATATTCATACGAGGAATGAGAGATGAATGCCTGGATACATTGAATCTGTCGGGGAAGGGAGAGATATCTTAAGAATCATGGATGAGATAATAAAACTCTGCTTAATATGCTTGAGAGGATCTTCACGAGGAAGAAGCATGAAATGGGATGCCTCCATTTGAATACAAAAATCTGCAAATTGAGCTGTGACCAGAGCTGAGATCGGGAACCTGTTCGAGAATCTTAAAACTGACCTCCTCAGTACTTTATCTACCCAACTGATAACTGCACAAGTAAAAAAGTTAGAGGATGAAGCCGAGAAAGATTTGGCCATATTCTACCTAAAATATAAGGACAAACATTCCTTGAGGGTTTGTAAATTCGACAACATCATCTTGTGCAATATTTGTGATTTGGAGCATTCTATAGGCTATTGTCTAGAGCTTCCCAGACTAAAAGCAGTGCTTAAAGAATCAAGTGAGGAAGTCTAGTCCTCCTACTTCATTGGGTCCAGAAAGCCCTGGAAGGCACGACCACCAGGTATGCCTCAAGGTTTTTCTTTTAATCCATGGAATAACGTATATAATACACATCAATTTCCATGACAATATTCCTCACCTCCTCCTGCTCAGTTTTCCTCACCATGGAACCAATGGTATCCGTCTCCACCTTTTCAATACCCTCCATCTTAGCCATATTTTTGGTCCCAAAATTGGAGAGGAAATTCTTTAGGTCCAGCCCCTTCTCCGTTACAAATGTAATAACAATTGCAACTTCCACCTCTCTCAACACCTGCTGCTACACCTCCCATGAGACCCCAATTACTTGTACAACCGAATCCTAACCCAAATAATAAGGCAACCTAGGCTTTAGAAGCTCCTGTTTCCTTCCAAACTTACTACATCACTCCCGTTGAATGTAATGAAATCCATCTACGATTGGGAAAAGTAGTAAAACCCTCTCTTGTCATCGTCGAGGAAGAATGTGAATCTCCTAAGGGTGGTCCTGCAGACTCTCATGAGACTACTACAATAGTTCAAGGTGATGTTGTTACATCTATAACAGCTAACCTGAATAATGTTGGTACATCTGTATCAACTGACCTAGTTGTTACAATAACTAAGGACCCCCATATCCGCAAACATTATTAGAAACTAGGATGACTTCACATCCTAACTCCAATTTTTTCAGAGAGTTGAAAAATCTACATGTCAGGATTCCCCTGCTGCAAGCTATCAAGGACGTTCCCATTTATGTGAAAATAGTAAGGGACATGTGTGTTAAAAAACCTGGAAGAAATCCTAAGGACCCTGTCACTATCCATGTGATGGGGAAATTATCAGAATTAATGATTGGCCAGTTTCCGTTGACTAAATATAATGATCTAGGGAATCCTACATTTACCGTTTACATTGGTGAGATGCCCATCCCAAATACACTAATTGATTTAGGGGAAGAAATTAATGTAATGATTAAAGAAGCCTTTACCATCCTAGGTTTTCATGGGCTGAGACAAACACCTATTGTGCTTGAATTAGTGGATAGGTCTAATGTTAAGCCAGAAGGGGTATCAAAAGATGTAGTTATTGTAGTGGATTCATGGAGATATCTAACAGATTTTCTTATCTTGCAACCTAAATCAAATTTAGGGGGGCATCTCTTGATCCTGGGAAGACCCTAGTTGGCTACTGTAGATGCATTTATAGGTTGTAGGTCAGGTTGTATGACAATTTCAGATGGTCAGGCTACAAGAAACCTTGACCTTTATCCCCCTGCAAAGCCAAGCAGGGAGCTGGGAAACCCCTTGTGGGATGATTTCGAACCCAAATCAAATAACTCCCAACCACGTTTTACCCTCGGTAAAGCCCAATACTTTAAGAATGAGAGAGAAGATGATATTATAAATGGTTTTATCAGTATTCCTCTTTCTGTCACTTCTAATGATAACTTGGGGGAGGAAGAGGTTGTGGAGGATTTCAGCTTTGAACATATGAAGACCATTCCAAACATCAAGAGCATTCTGGTTGAAATAGAGCCAGGTAAACATCTAAATGTTAACCTGAACCTAACTCCTGAACAAAACAAAATGTTGTTACAACTGTTACAAATGTATAAAAGGGCATTTTCATGGGATTACACAGATATGAAATGAATTCATCCTAGCCTGTGTACCCACCATATCTATTTAAAAGAGGGTTGTAGTCCAGTTATGCAACCACATTGATGTATGAACCCAACACTTAAGGATGTAGTCAAAGAAGAATTGCAAAAACTCCTAAATTCTAAATACATTTATCCAATTTCTGACAGTCAATGGGTATCCCCACTTGTCATTGTCCCTAAAAAGAATGGAAAGTGGAGAGGCTATGTAGACTATAGAGAACTTAACAGGGCCACCCAAAAAGACCATTTCCCTTTTCCATTCATAGATAAGGTCCTTGACACCTTGTTTGGAAAGAAATTGTTTTTAGTTCTTGACAAGTTTAGATGTTACAATTAGATAAAGATTTCCCTAGAAGATTAAGATAAAACCACCTTTACTTGCCCTTGTGGAACCTTTGCATACAGAGTTCTTACTTTTGGACTTTGTAATGCACCAACAACTTTCCAACAGGTGATATTGGGGATATTCTCATATTTGTTAAATGGATGTTTACAAATATTCATGGATGACTTTACACCTTATGGTGATGCCTTTGAAGCAACATTAGTTAATCTTGAAAAAGTACTAGAACGATGTGTGCAAACTAATGTTTCTTTATGTTGAGATTTGCAACAAGAAATGCTAAAAATAGAATTGCTATAAATAGTCGGGTTATAAATAGCAGTTCATCCATTGGAGATCTTAGCAACAATGGGTGAAAAGTGAAAGTGTTAAAAATAGCTTTTCTAGAAATAGCATTTCGGGATCCCTTCTTATTTTAGTTAGTCCCTGAACTAAACATAGGAAGTAAAATTCGAATTTGATATTAATAGCAGTTTGAAAATTAATTAATTAATTCATCTTGAGTTAATTAGTTAAGGAAAATCAAACTTGAAGTCTATGTGAGGACATGCAATAGTTTCTCCCTTGATTGAGGAATTTAACCATCAATTAAAGAGATAAGGATGAGTTGTAATATTGAGTTGTAATTAGTTGACTTAGTTTAACTTAGTCCAGTCTAGTTAGATTAATTTAACAGTTTGTTAAATTAATAAGAGTTCAGTTAGTTAATGCTTGCATGTATGTAACTACTGTAATTCAGATAACTGAATATTCACTCATGGATAACTCATCAATGTCAGTTCAGTCAGAGACCCAGTTGAGATCAGATGGAGGGACAATGTACTATCAATTGCTAGGATATTCCTTGGTGAATATTCCTTGCATACAGAAGGAATATTATTCCTTATGGATTGCGTAGTTGGACCTGAGGTTACAGTGAGTGTGATGAGGCCAATTCACACATGTGATGTCATTGGACCCCAATCAAAACTATGCAAGGAAATAGGACGCTTGGAGGGCTTCAGGAAGACATATATTGTGTCTATTGAGTCTATGAGCTATATTGTTTGATTGCAGAGGGAGCAGGATAGCTTGAGAGTTCATTCTTTTTGTAACTTGAACAAGATTTCCACTTGTATTTTAATACAAAGTTGGGGTTTTAGGCTGGTGCTTTCCCCAATGATATATCTTCTGTGTTATGGTTGAATACTTCTCATTCTCAGTAATACCTGTTCATGCTTGATGTTGCTCATGTTCGATTAAGCTTCCGCTAAATTGTTTGTAGAAGTAGATCAAATGTTTTGCTTTAGTACGTTGCATTATTAGGTGATCTACAGTGGGAATTTCTACATGGTATCAGAGCAAAGGCGATCAAGGAAGAATAGTATACAAGCAGGAGAAGTTCGAAGTTTGGTTTTTGAATATTGAATTCAGTTCTTATCACATCTATTTCACCGATGGCGTTCAGTGGTTTAAGATTCGAATATGCCCTTGATGGCAGTTCGAATTATATAGCCTAGAAGGATCGCATGGAGGCAATATTAGAAGATAACGGCCTAAAGGACTTCATTGATAAAGAAGTCCAGAAGCCGACTGATGCTACTCAACTGGCGGAATGGAAAAAATGTGTGGCTAGAGCAAGGAGAATCCTCCTGGAGGGAGTTCGAGATCACATTGTCTCGAGCCTCCATGGGAAGGAGACTCCATTTTCGATGTGGAAAACATTGAAAGATATTTATCAGAATAGCAGCGATCAGAGGAAGCTAACGCTAAAAGATAAACTTCGAAAGATCAAGTGCAAAAACAATGACACAATCTCTACATTCCCGAACAAGCTCACCACCTACAAGGATGAGCTTGCAAGCATAGGGTTTGTGACATCTGATGATGACATGGTGAGTCTAGCACTCCTCGGTCTTCCTAAGAGTTGGCATAGCTACCAAGACTCAATTAATGGAAGAGAGAAACTGCCAGATCGGGAACGACTTTAGTTAGATCTGATGCAGGAGGAGATAAGGCATAGCACCAGCGATGGATCTTCATCAAAACAAGATGATGAAGAAAATCTAGCTTTAGCGAGTAAAGCTAAGAAAGGTAAAGGGAAGGCGTCCCAAATCCAAATCTTCTCATGGTGGGAAGGAGGTTGACAAGTCAAAAGTGTGATGCTTTCACTATCATGAAGTGGGCCATTATGCTATGATATGTCCACAGAAGAAATCCAAGAAGGGTTCCTCAAAGGGATCTGATGGTGTTGCACTAGCTTCACAGTTTGAGCTGGATTTTTTACTTATCGCATGCATTGTTTCATCCATGGTGGGATGTGTTTGGTACTTGAATAGTGGAGCTTCTTTCCACATGTCGAGTGACAAGAATATTTTCAATACATTGGAGGAGAAGGATCTCCAGATGCGGATCAAGATGGGTGATGATGGAAAGTATTGTGTCTCAGGTGAAGGTACAATTACGCTTCAGAGGGAGCATGGTGCTCCTCTCACCCTATCTGCTGTTAAGTATGTACCAGGTTTGAAAAATAATCTTGTGTCTGCTGCTATGCTAGAAGATAAAGGCTATGATGTAGTCTTTAGTAAAGGAAAATTTTTCTTGAGGCATATCGGCATGGGATAGACCAAGCGAATAGGGATTCGAGTAAAGAATCTCTACAAGCTCGGGGTAGATGACTATGTTGCACTAAGTTCCAAAGTAGAGGTGGTGCAAAGCCAAGATGTTGGTGAGCTATGGCATAGAAGACTAGGCCACTCGCATCACGGGGCCTTGAAGATCATGCAACAAATTTCTACCAACTTACCCAAGGGAAAACTAGAGCAAACAAACACATCCAAAGGATGCACCTTGGGTAAGTATGCAAAAGCTTCCTTTCAGGATCGGGATAGTAGAGCTGGAGAAATCCTAGAGCTAGTTCACTCAGATGTATGTGGACCATTCTCTACAACCTCCACCACTAAGCAAAGGTACTATGTTATTTTTATTGATGATTTTTCTCGTAGATGTTGGATCTACTTCATGCAAAAGAAGGATTAGACCTTATTGAGGTTTTGTGAGTTTAAAGCATTGGCAGAGAAAGAATCTGGAAAGAAAGTAAAAGCCTTGCGTAGTGAAAATGGTGGAGAGTATGTTTCCCAACAGTTTAAAAACTTTTGTGCTACAGAAGGAATTAAACGGGAATTGATGGCACCTCATAACGCATAATAGAATGGGGTGGCTGAAAGGAAGAACAGATCTATTGTGGCAGCAACTTGAGTGATGTTGCATGACTAAGGCCTACCACTTCATATGTGGTCTGAGGCATGCAATACAGCAGTGTACCTTCAGAACATAAGTCCTCATCATATTTTGGGGATGAAGACACCTACGGAGGCTTTTTCGGGGAAGCAACTAGATGTGAGTCACTTCCGCATCTTTGGATCACCAATGTTCTGTCATGTGACCAAATATGCTCGGAAGAAGCTAGACCCAACAAATGAGTTGGGGATACTTGTGGGGTACATAGATACACCCCACAACTATCGTGTGTTTCTGCCTTCTAGTCAGAGGACCTTAGTGCGTAGGGATCTGAAGTTTGATGAGCAAAGAGCCATGCAAGTGTCACTTGAGAGGGAGCTCAAGTTGCATGGTGATGAGGAACTTTTAGTTCCAAAGGAGGAGGAGCCTCCTGATGATGTGGATCAGCCACATGCAGAGGATCCAGTAGTGGAGACCACCACTCCTAAAGAGTCTTCCAGAGATGGGCGGAAACACTCGTGGGAAGCTAATAGATTGATGCCAGATGAAAGAGAGAATGTGGGGCAGTCATCCTCTCAGTGCGGACAAAGGAGATCTCCCGAGAGATACACTAGCTACATGGCCTTGGTTGGGTAGTGTGCAGCGACTGAACCTTCTTCTTTTCATTAGGTAGTGCAGAAACTAGTCTGGGTTGATGCAATGGTAGAAGAGTACGATTCTATCATACGAAACAGTGTGTGGGATGTTGTCCCTAGACCTGGGGACAAGTCAGTGTTTAGTTCCTGATGGCTTTACAAGGTAAAGCAGGCAGTTGATGGTAGTGTTGAGAAACACAAGGCAAGGTTTGTTGCCTGAGGTTTCTCACAGGTTGAGGGGATCGACTACGATGAGACCTTTGCTCCCATAGCAAGGTACTCATCTATTAGATTGATGCTAGCTCTATGAGCTCAAATGGGTTGGAAGATCCATTAGATGGATGTGAAGATGACATTCCTCAATGGGAAGATTGAGGAAGAGGTATACATTGAGCAACCCGAAGTATTTGAGACCTTTGATCACAAGTCGCATGTTTTCTGACTCAAGCGAGCACTGTATGGGCTGAAGCAAGCACCCCATGCTTGGTATACTAGGATCGATAGCTACTTCACTGGGTTGGGCTTCACCAAAAGTGAAGCAGATGCAAACCTTTACCACATCATGGTAGAAGTTAAGCCATTGATTATTGTACTTTATGTCGATGATCTAATTTGACAGGTGATGACCAGCTGATATAGTCTTGCAAGGAGGACCTTGCAAGAGAGTTCGAGATGAAGGACATGGGCCTCATGCACTACTTTCTAGGCATGGAAGTGTGGCAGAAAGATGGGGAAGTATTTGTGTCTCAAGGCAAGTATGCTAATGAGATACTCAAGTGCTTTCACATGGAGAAGTGCAAACCCATGCAGACTCCTCTAGCTGGGAACTGGAGGAAGGAGGATGCTACTTCAAATGAGGTAGTAGCTACTACTGTTTATTGGCATCTGGTGGTTTCACTTATGTATTTGGTGAACACACGACCCGACTTATGCTTTGTGGTGAACCAGCTGAGTCAAGCTATGGTTCAGCCTACCAAGCTATTTTGGAAGGTAGCGAAGCATGTGCTAAGATATCTCACAGGCACTAAATAGTACAGATTATGGTATAGATGGATAGAGGGAGTGAAGCTGCAAGGCTTCACGGATGTAGATTGGGCAAGTAGTCCATCAAACCAGAAGAGCACTTCTGGAGGAATCTTCAACCTTGGTTTAGCTACAGTTTCTTGGTATAGTAGGAAACAGAGATCAGTTGCACTTAGCTCAGCAGAGGCTGAATACATGGCTACCAGTCAGGCAACATGCGAGGCCATTTGGATGTGGAAGATTCTAGTGGGATTGTTTGGTCAGATGATGGATCCTACGGTGATATATTGTGATAATCAGAGTTGCATAAAACTCTCTGAGAATCCAGTGTTTCATGACAGGTCCAAGCATATAGATATCTGTTACCATCATCTATGGGACTATGTGGTCATGAGGATCATGATATTGCAGTATGTTTCGACCGAGGAGCAGTATGCATATATTTTGACTAAGGCATTGTTAAAATGCAAGTTCAAGTTCCAGAAAGACAGGATCAGGGTTACTGATAATCCCTTTCTTGTTGAGAGGGAGTGTTGAGATTTGCAACAAGAAATGCTAAAAATAGAAAATTCTAAAAATAGCACTGCTATAAATAGCCAAGCTATAAATAGCATTTCATCCATTGGAGATCTTAGCAACAATGGGTGAAAAGTGAAAGTGCTAAAAATAGCTTTTCTAAAAATAGCATTTCGAGATCCCTTCTTATTTTAGTCAATCCCTGGACTAAACATAGGAAGTAAAATTCGAATTTGATATTAACAGCAGTTTGAAAATTAATTAATTAATTCATCTTGAGTTAATTAGTTAAGGGAAATCAAACCTGAAGTCTATGTGAGGACATGCAATAGTTTCTCCTTTGATCGAGGAATTTAACCATCAGTTAAAGAGATAAGGATGAGTTGTAATATCAAGTTGTAATTAGTTGACTTAGTTTAATTTAGTCAAGTCCAATTAGATTAAATTAACAGTTTGTTAAATTAATGAGAGTTCAGTTAGTTAATGCTTGCATGCATGTAACTACTGTAATTCAGATAATTGAAGATTCACTCATGGATACTCATGCATGTCAGTTTAGTCAGAGACCTAGTTGAGATCAGATGGAGGGACAGTGTACTATTAGTTGCTAGGATATTCCTTCGTGAATATTCCTTGCATGCAGAAGGAATATTATTCCTTATGGATTGCGTAGTTGGACCTAAGGTTACAGTGAGTGTGACGAGGCCAATTCACACATGTGATATCATTGGACCCCAATCAAAACTACGCAAGGAAATAGGAGGCTTGGAGGGCTTGAGGAAGACATATACTGTGTCTATTGAGTATGTGAACTGTATTGTTTGATTGTAGAGAGAGCAAGATAGCTTGAGAGCTAATTCTTTTTGTAACTTTAACAAGATTTCCACTAGTGTGATAATACAGAGTTGGGGTTTTAGGTTGGTTCTTTCCCTAGTGATATATCTTCTGTGTTATGGTTGAATACTTCTCATTCTCAGTTATATCTGTTCATGCTTGATGTTGCTCATGTTCGATTAAGCTTCTGCTAAATTGTTTGTAGAAGTAGATCAAAATTTTTGCTTTAGTACATTACATTACCAGGTGATCTACAGTGGGAATTCCTACGAAATTTCACATGATGATGAATGAAGGAATTGTGTTCAGACATTTTGTCCCTATTGATGGAATTATAGTAGACCTTACTAAGATAGATGTAATTTTGAAAATTCTAGTTCCCAAAACACAAAAAGAAGTACGTGGTTTTTTGGGACATGCAGGGTATTATAGAAGTTTTATAGAAAAAATTTCATGAATTGCATCCCCTTTATTTTCTCTACTTATTAAATATATGGAATTTGTTTGGATAGGGAGATGTGAGCAAGCCTTTACAGAATTGAAAAAGTGTGTATCAACGGCCCCTATTTTGCGAGGGCCAAACTGGACTTTGTCGTTTCATATAGCCACATATGCATCTAATACCACTGTGGGAGCTGTGTTGGGTCAACTAGAGGATAGAAAAGCATATTCTATCTACTACATAAGCAAGAATTTGTTTCCAACTGAACTGAACTACACGTTGAAAGAAAAATAATTTGTTGCAGTAGTGCATTCCATAAATTATAAAAAAAAAAAAAAAAAAAAAAAAAAAAAAAAAAAAAAAAACCCTACATTACGAGATATCAAGTGTTTGTGCATACTGACCACTTTTCCATTCATTTTCTAATGAATAAACCAATCACTAATGGTAGGATTACCCATTGGTTATTGATGTTATAGGAATTTGATATAGCAATCCTATATAAACCTAGGAAAGATAATGTAGTGGTTGATTTTCTTTCTAGGATGACTATTGATAATGAATGCATGCTTGTTGAAGATTATTTTCCCGATGAATATCTTTTTTCTATTTGAACTCGCTAATTATCTTGCTACAGGAAGACTCCCACAACACCTATCCTCACACGAGAAGAGAAGGGTTGTTCAACAAAGTGCAAGATACTCTTGGATCGAAGGAAACCTCTACCACACTGGGTCAGATCATCAGATCAAGCGTTATGTAAGGGAGGTTGAAATCTTCGATATCCTTCAAGCTTTTCATGAAGAACCTTGTGGGGGGCACTTTACAGATAAAAGGATAGGGTATAAGGTTCTTTCAAGAGTGTACTATTGGCCTATTATATTTTAGGACGCAAATAAATTTGTGAAAGGATGTGACAGTTGTCAGAGAATGGGCCAATCGCTCCAGTTAAATGAGATGCCATTACACCCTGAGATAGTTTTAGAGGCATTTGAGAATTGGGCCTTGAATTTTGTAGGGCCAATTAATACTCCATCTCAAGAAAATTCCTACATCCTGATCTGCATAGATTATGTCACAAAGTGGGTTGAAGCGAAGGGACCAACCAGAGCTACAGAATAGGTTGTTTCAGACTTTTTGTTTGAAGACATTTTTTGTTCGCTTTGGGGTTAATCGGGAAATAGTGACAGACGAAGGGTCGTAATTCACATCTGATTTGATCAAAAAGCTAGTTGAGAAATATAAAATCTCTCAAAGGATTACTTCAGCTTATCATCCACATGCAAATGGCCAAGTGGAAAGCACCAATAAGGTTGTTGAAGGAATTATTACCAATATTGTGGCCAGCTACCAGAGAAATTGGGTTGATAAATTGCCAGAAGCATTGTGGGCATACATGACTACATGGAGGAACATTACGGGATTCTCACCATACAAATTAGTGTATGGTAAAAATAATTTATTTCACATAGAGTTCGAAATAAAGACACCGAGAAAAACACTACAAGTGAATCTAGATTTGGCTACAACACAGAAATAATGTTAAATCAGTTAAATGAACTTGATGAGAAGAGGTTGGTTTCCATTTAGCAAACAGATATCATCTAGCAATAGAGGGATAAGTGGCACAACAAATTCATAAAAAAGAAGGTGTTTTAGAAAGGAGATTGGACTCTATTATATGATTCACAATTCAAGGATTTCAAGGGGAAGCTTTGCACCAGATGGCTAGGTCCTTATGAAGTTGATACGGTCTTTGACAATGGGACTGTGAGTTTAGTCACCATCAACAATACTAGGACACCATTACTTTCTAATGGGCATCGTCTTCAACTATATCACAAACCAACATCAAAGAATTCATTTGTCAACATTGTCTCGGAATCTGATCTTCAAATTATAGGACCAAGAGAAAGTTATCATGCGCTACCAATTTTTTAATTCTCAATAAGTGTAACAGCTAAATAACAACTTTGTTGATAGTTGATACACCAAAATAATAATAATAAAATAAAAAATCAATAAAATAATAATATAAAAATAAAAATATACCTAATAAAACCTCTTCTAGGGGCACAGGGAGATAATGGTAACAGTTGAAAACCACTTTGTGGCACCCGTTACACGCTTTTTCCCCTGTAACAGCATCATCTATTTCATACATGTTATCTTATGTTGTTACACACTTAAGTATTTTCCTTATTTCTTTAAAAACTCTTTCAAAGTATTGTAAATAAGAGTTTTGCTGTAAAAAGTAGCATTAGTGATTACATCTGTTGTTACACCTGTAACAGCTAACAATCTATAGCAGCGAATCAGGTACAATCGTCTGCCTTAAAAAATGATATCACCAGGAAGTTGACACTGGAAAAAAGGACCTAATCAGTATGTTGCCGCCGGGATCAATCACAACACCAATACTTTTCCACCACATCATCGCCAGTGAGTCATTCGAAAGGTATATTTATTTTCTTTATTTAACGAATATGGCAATTAATATGATCTTTCATCTGACAATCGAGGATGGTCGTTGCATTACAACTCGGGGGGAGGGTGAATCATTTAACAATCTGTAATTTAAGTCAAACATTAAAGTGACATACGTTGTAATCATTAGCAATGACTACAATCATTATCATATTTTTATGTCAAGCGTGCTATAGGTTTAAATTGCATTTAAAACATATTTCCATGACCCCAGATTAATAATGAGACCATGACGCATATCGTACGATCCCTTGATTCGACATCACCATTTTTATTGCCCTGCTTTTACTACCCCAACATATATCCCAACGAAGCACTACATCTTCTTTTCACAGAATTCTCAGCAGAGAAACAAGACAAAGCACAAAGGGTATTGTTTGAAGTAGATATGGGAGGAGCAGTGGTTAGGCATGAGCCCAATTCACAAACGCATTGGAGAATT
The DNA here is from genome assembly GCA_000404065.3 of Pinus taeda. Taxonomy (NCBI): domain Eukaryota; kingdom Viridiplantae; phylum Streptophyta; class Pinopsida; order Pinales; family Pinaceae; genus Pinus; species Pinus taeda. The sequence continues at coordinate 138,863 of APFE030604049.1, forward strand.
GCTCGAAGGAATGCTAGATTGTTAAAGAGGCAGGATGATTCGAATTATTCGAATATGACTCAACGGGTTGGAAGAAACTATTTCCTTGGAGTTTGCCAAGAAATTGAACAAGAATCAAATGGAGGTCAAGAGGTTGAAGTTAGAAGTCACTAAATAAATAATTGCCAGAGTATCAACATTTCAATTTGAAGGAAAAAGGTGGTTTAGCTGGAAAATCAATGATCCTTCTTTGAAGGCAGAATTTCTGCAAGGGGAGGAACAATTGGAGAAGAAGGGCAGGGGAATTGACCGATTGTCACTTCCTCATCCATGGGGAGATGTTGTCTTATACATTATCAAATACATTACTTGTGAAGGACAGGTGACAATAGTGTTTAATTATCATTTCCCATTGTTAAACCATCTATGACACATGCAATTGGCTAACCTTCCATATTTCTTGTTGGAGGACCTGAAGCATATGGCTATTGTTGTGAAGGGTGTTGCGCATCCGAAAACTTGTGTTACTAATCACAGATTTATAAAATTAATCCTAATGGACACCCTGGAATGCCAAGGCTAGAGCTAGGAAGAGTTTATGAGTAGAAAGGGTATGAATTCACACAAGAAGCAAACAGAAACCCTTGTTGATGCTCCAAAGGAAGCTAGGGTGACTGAATAGCAAGGGAAATCCTCTGGAAGATGAATTAAGAAAATATCACTGGAAAAGCCAATAGGTGGTAGGATACCTAAAAAGAGGGTTAGATTCAGGACCCTTTCAACCCCTGCCTCCATCAAGAAAGAGGTCAAGTAGGCATAAGGATGCATGGGAGAAAAAAGAAGAAGAACATGCCCATCCTAAAGAGGTTCCTTTATTAGGTAAGGATGAGACCCAAAACCTGCTGCATAAAATTGAAGAATTAGAAAAAATAAATAAAGAATTAAGGTAGCAATTAGAGGATAGTAAAGCAGAAACAAGGGTCCCAGGTCTGGATACTTTGGCGAAGGATGTTGATAAGATGAGAGTAGAAACTACACTAGGTTCTGTATGTTCAGCATGTGCTAAGATTTTAGAGACAACATGGTACCATCTCGATAGAAACCCAAACTGAAACCTGGGGCACTAATACACAAGAACTCGTTGATGATGTTGTTGTTACACAAGAACCAGCAGCTAAAACGGAGCATCCCACAGTGATCGAACTGGAAGCCAGAACACAAGAACCAACAATTGAGGTAGAGGTCCCTCAGGAAGAAGAAGTTAGGGTTGATCCACAAGAACCTGTTGATGAAGCTATTGTTACATAAGAACTAGCAATCGAAGCAGAACAACTCGAATCTCAAGATGTTGTTACACCCCCTATTGATGTTGCATGTGAGAGAACACGAGATCCTGAAGTAGGATGGTGTTCAGAAAAACTTTTGTTGATATTAGAATTATATAATTGGAAGCAGTTGGCACTCTCTTTGCAAAAGGGATTGATCTCACTGGAGCATCGAAAAGTTGTAAATACTCTCAAATAATAGTGGGCTAAGAGGAAGTTGATCAAAGAGTGAACAAAATGGGAAAGGAATAAAACTAAGGAAAAAGAGGAACGAGTGCAATAGTTACAGTAGGAAATTCAGAACTTAACAGATGATAAAAATAAGTTGTATGAACTTGTGCTGAACCTAATAGGGTGTAGAAGGCCTTCCCCATCCTAGCAAATCTTTCTTTGGGAAATATTTTATTTGTTTCAACTAAAAGTTTTCAATGAGAATAGACCGTATCTGGGTACTTCTACCCAGACTTTTTTAGATGTTTTTCATGCATGTGATTTTGATGAGAAAAGCTTACTTTGTGAGATTTTATACATATATGATTTGTGAATATGGTAGCTTGTATATGATTGTACACATTTTCTCCTACATGGGGGACTTGCAATTGTGGGCCTTCATCTCTTTCATGAGAAATCAAGTAGAATGGCATCTGGCCATGAAGTCATCTCACATCAATGGCCATGAAGTCATCTCACATCAATGAAGAGAAGGCAACCTTGTGGATAAGAGCAGAACCAGGCATGGCTACTGAATTGAGGTGTGAAATTAGGAAGTTTCTGAGTACCCCTGATATAAGGGAACAATCAACCATCCACAGGGCGTCAACCTCTTTACACAGCTGAAGAGATGAGCATTGACTGGATGCCTTAAACATACAAAGGCTAGTAGTGCAAGTCTGCAGGAGTGTGACCCTTTTGGGTTTCCTAATTTTGTGGTTGTTGTTACACGGGTTCCAGAATATGCCAAGATTGTGAATTCAATGGGAGCCTTCTAGATAGGACTTAGATTTAAATATCCCTTGATTTGGCTTCCAGTAGAAGAATATTAGCCCCATTACAGATTATGTGATTATGAAGAGGAATCATGGCCGCATCAGCTGATGGCTAATCAGGGTTACAAACCATTTGACGAAGATACTGTCAGTGCTTATAACTTGACATATTTACAGTAGCGATACAACAACAGTACCTGAAGATTCTTCATGAGGAAATGTAGCTGCTTCAGCTAGGGGGAGATGTTGGGTGCAGTTTTTAAGCATGTCTTAGACACCTCTTTCCCCATTTTTTATCATTCTCTCTCTACAAACCTATGAACTTTATGTCCTTATTAACAGTTTCCCTGGTTATAAGAGCAATACTTTCTCAACATATTATATTTCCATCTTTCATTAAATATCGAATGAAGTGATGTCCTTTTGAGATGGCTAACCAAGGTAATTGTGGAAGAAGTTTTCTGGTTATTTCTCTTTCAGGGGTTGCCTACAACTAATGACTAAGGATGAGAAACTGCTGTTGTCACTTGTTGTTACACTTTGAGGATTTATTGTTATAGTCTGAAATTTTTCTCTTACACCTCAAGTTGTTGTTACACCGCAACTGCCAAAGACCGTGGTTACTGTCTTCAAAGGCAGTTTTCAACTATCATGAATTATATACAGATGGTCAAAGGATCTCAGCAATTATGATTTTGAAGATGATGTAACTTGTATTGTTCTTTTATTGGAAATTTTTTTATAAGCTTTCTATTTTTTTTGTTAAAATCGATTAGCATGAGAGTTGTGAGATTCTCATGACTAATTTGTTCCCTAATTTTTGGGGCTTGTAAACTTTATAAAAAGGTTTGGTTCCATGAAAAGGGGACGACAATGCAGGAACATCATCGACATTTTGATCTTGTAATTTTCCAGTCATTTTTAATACATAACACTTCTGGTGATGTTCATACAAAGTTTGTGTTGAGTTTTAACTAGTTTCCATTTCATCCCTGCACCCTGCTAGGGAGGAAAGGCCCTCCTCTTTAGAAGGGATTGCAGTAGTAGTAAATTAGTTGTTTGGTTTGTCTTTCTTTTAAGTGTGAATTTATTGATGTTGTTGTATGAATTGTAGTATTGGTGCACTTCTGTTTCCATATTCATTATATGTTGTTACAATGGGATTGATTAGAACTATAATATTTAATCAGGTGATACAGTTTTACTAATGATGTGTGGCACGCCTATTCTTTGAGATAAACATGAAGTGTGATGACTGAATTTCATTCATGTATAATGTCCTTTAATTTCTACATGAGTGCTTTAAGTTCTGCAATTGTGCTCAAAGGAATTTTCTTTCATTTCTTCCCCTGGTTGTTATGTATTGGCACAAATAGTGCAAACACCTTTAAAATAAATAGACCTACCCTGGTTGATAATTAAATGCTTTTGTTTCAGTCAAATTAAACAGTGATTAAACCGTCACAACACATGTTGAGGACAAATTTTGTAATTAAGTTAGGGGGAGGATTTTACAACATGTATCATACAATACACTATAACTATAGCCAAATTCGATAATTACCATTTGGCAGACACACAATACACTTATTCTAAATTAAGAATTACCCACTAATGTTGTTACTCCTGTTGTCATTTCTCAATCATTCTTGGCACCATACCTTTTGATTGACCAGCTTCTGTGTTGTGTAGTGTGTAGTGTACCAGCCCCTGATAAGAAGGAAGGGACCTCCTTCTTAGTAGGGATCTTTGGTTAAGAAGGTATTGTAGCTGTTTGATTTATATCCTCAGTTATAATTCATGTGTCACTGTTGTTATTTTTATTATTAGTCTTGTTCATGCTTTAATGGTTGTAGAATTCAAACCTTTGTATTGTGTAACAACATAGGTCTCAAACCGGTCCCTTTGTTAGTGTGAAAGTTATTTAATTCATGTTAGAGTTTGATGGTGTGATTATTTCAGTTGAATGTGTGTTTCAACATTTGTTGAGAGATGCGTTTCCAGGAGTTTTCTTCTTTTATGAATAAGAGTGACAGTGTGATAAAGTGGTTTTATTTTGCATTGTATGTTTATTTCTTGAGAGTGTGAACAAGGTTTGAGAGTGTAACAACCAGAGTGTTCAGATGTTGAGAGTGTGATTACAATAATTGATTTTAATGTTCGTTAGCACTAGTCATCATTTTCCATATATTTTGTGTAGCATCATTTAAATAACAAAATCTCCCCCGATTGACAATTAATGTGAATATTTGGAACTATTGCTCTAATTTAAAAAGAAAATTGTTCCACACAACAAGAAGCTAAACAAAACCTATACAAAACTTTGACATAATGCAATTTGAAGTAAAACTTGGAATGGTGTATGAAATCTGAAGCAAAATTATTTAAAGGTCAAAGTAGACATACAGTAATTCAAAAGTGTGTAAAATAATTAAGTAAACAGACTACAATTTGAATCAATCAGATTGGCCAATAAATGAAGTCGAGGCATGTATTTTAGTGAAGTAAGCCAATTTTGGCATGCTTCACAAAAATGCACACCCAACCTTTATTTCAAGGCCAACTTGAATGATTCAACTTGGAGAGGATTTTATTATTCATAGGTAACATTAATACAATTAAATACTTTTAACTTTTTACCATTCCATCGATATGGTGGGAAGAATTCTACCGTTTACTCTAGGAGGATGTCATTTATCCTATCATGTTCCAACCATCTTCCAACTAATTTTACAATTATAATGTACAATATTTTCATTGGCTAAATATGGCAAAAAAGGGTATGTTGCCTCTACTCTATGTTGCAATAAATCCACACTCACATATAAGCATAACAATATTCAACTAACTTATTGAAACTGAACTATTGATACCTTGTTCTCCATCCAGATAACAAAGTCGATCCACTTTTTGTTTTGTAATATGTCATTTTCGAAGTTTAAATGTTGACAAGTGAAATTAGATCATTCATTCAAATCAGGAGTATAGAGAGGTGGAAAATAGTAGAATACTCCATTTTCAACTGAAATCACTTAGACAACAGGAAGAATGAGGGCATGGCAGGCACTTTACTAAGTTGTTTAGAATTGGTTTAAAAAATGAGAAATCGTCATTCATGTCAAATCAATTACAAGAAACTGACACATAATTTGAGGAATGTGAAAGAGGTTTTTGTCACAAATGCATCTTTCTTAAGCCCCATGGGCTTATTTCCAATTAATGACATATTTATAGTCTTTGGCATGCATTTGTTTAAGCCCAATTTTGTACATTTGCACTTTGTTCTTGACAAAACAATTCAAAAACTTAAGTCATTGGCTTTGAATTTTGGCCAATAGAATTACAAATTGTGCCTAATCGTAAATAAATCATTCATTCAAATATGATTGTACAATCTTTGTGTGAATTTGTATGTTTATGTCTTGCATTTTAAACCAAATTCCCATCATAGTAAATATTGTTAAAAGTACACTTTTACTACATTTGTTGTGAGAAGACGAGGGAAGGTTATAAAAATGCAACAGAGGAATGTTCTTTCCCAGTATGTGTACCTATACCATTCTCAAATCCATTTACTATAATCATTTCATAACAGGGGTTGACTTGCATTTTTATTAAACTTAGGTTACATGTCATGAATACATGACAACCCTTAAGTGTTTTTGCTCAACAATCTCCTTTTAAGCCCATATTGAAAAACAAAGTGTGTAGTGAGGTAGAAAATAGTAGAACACACTATTTCAAACTGAAATCACTCAAAAAGAAGAAAGAATGAGGGTATGCCGTACATTTTTTTGAGTTGGGTTAAATTGGGTTAAAAACTGAAAAATTGCCATTTTTTCGAATCAATTACAAGAAACATACACATAATCTAAGGAATGTGACGCAGAGGTTTTTGTCACAAATACATATGTCTTTAGCCCCATAGGCTTATTTTCAATTGATGACATGTGTACAATGTTTGGGGGGCATTTTTCTAAGTCAATTTTTGTAGATTTGCACTTTTTTCTTAACAAAACAATTCATGATCAACTTAAGTCATTAGTTTACTATTTTGACTAAGAGACTTACAAATTGTGCACACATGTAAATCAATCATTTATTCAAATATGATCGCACAATATTTGCATGCATTTGTATGTTTATGTCTTGCATTTGACACCAAATGTCCATCATATTAAAAATTGTTAAAAGTGTAATCTTCATATATTGAATGTTGATTATAAAGCTTCTTATATAAAAGTTTATAGCATAAAGTTTATTATATACAAACTGTATACTGTAAATTTTATTATTCATATAAATGTGAAAAGTGTAGTTTGTTGGCATCCTTGGTGTTCATCTTGAACTTCCATCTTCAGCTTCATCCTCAACATGCATCTTGAACTTCAATTTAGTTAATAATTTGAGACAAGGATGGGGAACTAAATGGATGTGGGGTTGGCATGTTCCAGCCTCACATTGTATCTCTCCCCTCATTCATGGCCATTAAATGGGGGGAGGATGTGGTTTTGAATGCCCAAGCCACCAAATTCAACTACATCAGGGTATTTACTATAATCATTTCATAAGGGTTGACTTTCATTTTTATTAATGTTATGAAACCAACTTCAAGAAAGATAGAAAAGATAGATCAACGCCTTAGAATTCAGCCTCTTCGAGGGGGTAACCTCCTTTACATTACATAAATGAACAATTCTT
>APFE030604049.1:150025-163110 GCA_000404065.3 Pinus taeda
CCATTATTGAACCCTTTTGTTTGAGACTTATCAATTGGCTAAAAAAAGTGTTGCTTTTTGTATCCTCATAATGTGCTGTCAATTCTTCCGTAAAAATTGCCCAAGGATAATTTGTTTACGAGAGCAAAGCCATTGATACCATACAAACTGATTTGGTTCCAAATATAAAGTTGCAATACATGCCTTTTGTGTGTTTTGCACATTATTGAGATCGAAAAATTGCTCCATCTGTAATATCCATGTTGCAGGATCCTTGCCATCAAACTTCCTCATATCGATTTTTGGAATATGGTGGGTCTTCGATCCAACATTAGAGTCTCTGGAATCATGATTAACATTTCTTTTGTTCTCATCATGAGTTTCCTTTACTACACTTTCACCATTAGTGACCATTTCTTGTAGCAACTTATTCATATTTATCTTCAATTCTTCCATCTTATCATCCATGCCATCCATTTTTAGCATCCATGCCATTCATCTTAGCTTCCATGCCATCCATTTTAGCTTTTACGCCTTTCTTTAAACAATCCATCTTAACTTCTACACCTTTCTTTAAACCATCCATCTTAGCTTCTACATCTTTCATCTTAGATTCTATTACTTTTTGTGCAAGTGACACTTGTTGCATTTGGTCTCGTAATTTTGATATATCATGTTGCATTTCTTTCTCTTCTTCATGAGTCATGCTAGAGCTTTCAGGTTTCTTACTAGGTGTTTGCATTTTTCTTTCGGGGCATCAATTACCAATAATAATGCTTTACTATGCCCTTTGAATTCCTTCAAACTAATTTTTTCAAGCCAAGCTTATGCAAAAATTTAAAAAAACTACACACCTTTTTTCACTTTGTAGGAGCTTGATATTGAATCTGATGTATCTCTGTAATTTTGGATCATCCAGTTCTGAAATTACGATCTGTAGTAGCCCTTTGCATTCTCTTTCCAATGCCACTAGTCTGATCCAAATTGGATTCTCCAAGAAAGTTATGCACAATCTCCCAGGATGACCTGATTATAGACCTTTCCAGAAGAGTGAACTTGTATGAAGTGCCACGTGTCACTGTTTTGACCTTTGGCACCGAAAAATATATACAAGAAACTACAGTTCGTCCTCTTTCTGTACCTTCTTACCAAATTTCAATTTGATGTTCAGAGAGAAAGTTATGATGATTTTCCCCAGGTCACCTGTTTGGAATGTAATTCAGGAGGCTGCAAAAAGACCAACTTCCTCAGATCATATCTCCGCAAATATAGCGTGAAAAGCTCTGAAATTCGAACCCGAGTTTCAGTGTGATTTCGTCTCAAATGGTTTTTTTTTTCGCTTCTGAAACATCATAGAAAAAAAGTTATAGTGAAAATTTTATGATAACCTATTTGGAGCAGCAAAACCCTAGAATTTAAATCTCTGATACCAAATGTTATGAAACCAGCTCACAAAAATATAGAAAAGAGAGATAAACACCTTAGAATTCAGCCTCTTCGAGGGGGCAACCTCCTTTACATTACACAAATGAACAATTATTGGATGATTCAATGACAAAACTCCTTTCTATATAGGATCTAAGAGTCACAATATAACCCAGCCGACCTAACAATAATAATATAAAGCCACAAAAATAACTATAGAGGGATTCTATGGGGCACAGTAACAAAAATATGGGGACAATAGGGGCACAACAATATTAATAAGGGATTCAACTACAATAGTAATGGGGTAATCATTAATATTATAGGGACCTAACACTTAATGATTCTTTTTCAAAGTAGAAAGAATTCCACCTCTTGTGAAACACTTCATCATTATCTCCTTTTTCAATCTTGGAGACGAAAATCAACTTTTCAAAGTTGACATGACATTACATGCATGTTTTAAACAAAGCAATCAACCATCAAGTCAATTACACATAAATGTTCAAATACAATGAAATCATCAACATCCCTATACTATTCTCATGTATGTACTCCATTATTCAACTTTCTCTTAAGCACAATCAATAGTACAAGATCCTCAATAATATATACATGTACTTACAAAGATGAAATGAATATAATATTGCTACAATAAAGCGAGTCTCATATTCAACTTTTTCCATTCACCTTTTTGGTAAAACCCTGCAACTTGCATTCCATTAGCAAAGTGTAGTATACCTAGGGGGGATAATATGGGGTACAGAGGGAGGTACCCAACGGAATAATGTAATAATGGGATGGGCCATAGTAATAAATAAGGTGGTTAACCCGTATCATGTAAGGGACCACAAGTAGTTGGAAATAATGTAATAATCCCATGGTATTAGATAGATGGTATTGAGGGAAACATGGTAATGACCCATGGTATTGTATGTATGAGGCCTATATAGAGGCTAGAGACTCCCCATTGAGAGATGTCAAGGAATACTGTATGAATAGGCATATGGCTTGTGGAGTGTTCTCCTTCCTTAAGGAGTGAATGTATGGTGTTGTCCTACCTTAAGGGTTTGATCAATAAAGAAAATATATGAAAACACAAAGATACCCAAGAAATAACAAGATCTGAATATAGAAATGCTTCACTTTATTAATCAAACCCTTAAGGTAGGGAAACACCATACTTTCACTCCTTAAGGAAGGAGAACACAAGCCATATGCTTGTTCATACAATAATCCTTGACATCTCTCAATGGGGAGTCTTTAGCCTCTATATAGGCCTCATACATACAATACCATGGGTCATTACCATGGTTACCTCAATACAATCTATTTAATACCTTGGGCTTATTACATTATTGCTAACTACTTGTGGTCCCTTACATGATACGGGTTAACCACCTTATTTATTACTATGGCCCATCCCATTATTACATTATTCGCTTGGGGTACCTCCCTCTGTACCCCATATTATCCCCCTTAGGTATACTACACAAATAGATGCATCAAATCAAAAGACATGAAACCTTAATTGGATAAGAACTTTAACCATTTCTTACCAAGCCATATCAAAGGTGCTTCCTTTGTTTGCACATTGACATCAACATGTGAATCATCCTACAGAACATCAATTATGGAAACTTCCTTTCCTTTCTTTCCATTTTCTCTTCCCACCTTCTTCAAATTTTGTGAAAGCATTGTTGGATTCAGAGTCCAACACTTTGCAGCAATATGTCCTTGCTTATGGTAGTAAGTGCAACACATGTGTATCTTATTGACAACATGATTTTCCTTGTCCAATGGACCTTTGGCTTCTTGCCTTCTTTTCTTCAAAAGTTTCCTGTATGTGGCCATACCAACATTTAGAAGCACTATGGTTATCCAAACCAAAAAAGGAACATGCAACTTTTTTCCAATGCTTATGTGGAAATGTATCTTGCTTTACATAATCAAAAGAAATATCACTGAAATCAGATTTATACCGTTCTCTTTCACCTTTATTGCCTTCATGAGGAGGTAAATCGAATGAAGAAGTGGCTCACTTTGGAACACCATCAATCTCTTCAATGCTTTCAGAGCTTTCACAACTCTCTTGTTCAAGTGCATGCTTATGAAAACCTTCCTCTTGCAGAGTAGGTTTCAAACTATTGCATTCCCCATGAATACAATCTTTACAAGCTTGAGGTAGAGAACCTGAAATGGAACTCGTTCTAAGAACTGTTTCAATTACCTTCATAGCTGCTTTGGAACTTTCTCCATAATATTGTCCATAGCCAAGACCCAAATACTTAGGCCTTTCCTCCACCATTATTGGCTCAACGATGCCCTGTGCATGTTTACCCAATCATTTTCCCTCATAGCCCATTTTTGACATCAACTTGGACCCTATGCCTCTTGTATGTTTTTAAAAAGAACCAACGTAAACATTCTTAGAGGAAATTGAAGACAAACTAGAGTTGTTTATCTCTTCTTCAAGATGATACTTGACTAAGGCTTCTTTGGCAACAAGGAGCTGTGTCTCCATCTCATGCATCCTTTCCAAGCTCATATTTGCAATATGAAGTTGGCTCTCCGTTTCCTGCAATTTTTTAGAAAGCAACTGCTTCTCTTCCTTCATGGAATTCAACTGCTCTCGAAGTTTGGTGCTCTTCCTTTAATCCTCATACATTTTCTCTCACCATATCCATCATGATGAACAAGTCTTGCTTCATGTCTTCATCGAAGAATCTTGTGAAGGAGGAAGATTTTAAGAACTCATTTGTAGAAGTTGTCATTATAGAAATGAACAAAAGAACTTCAACAAAATTCACAAAGATCTTATTCAAACAGCCTTTTGCAAACAAACCTTCTTGTGTTTCAAGGATTTCCTTGAGGTCCTTGGGGTAAGGAGAATGCCTTCAACCCTTCTTCCTTCTTGTCCTCTCATGGACTTAGCTATTTGTAGCTTTCCCTTCACCTTTGTAAACTCAAGATATAGTCAATTTACAAACAATGAAACAGTCAAATCCTTTGTACTGTTTGAACACCTATCAAGTCAAACAAGTAACCTATTTCTCTTTCTATCAAGTAGCTATGCTCTGTCATTCAAGCATCCTATTGCTCTGTCATTCAAGCAACTATGCTCTGTCAATCAAGCAATCATGCTTTGTCAATCAAGCAGCTAGCTCTGATACCACTTGATCTAAAATTAGGGTTTAAAATCTTGTTATACTTACAGGAAACTCCCACTCCAAAGCTTAACAAATATATGATCTAACTTATGTTGAGAATTGCGGAATTAAGTACTTGAAACAGGTGTATGTCTTTGTTTGGTTTTAACGTTTTTAGTGCTTTAAGTGTTTCTGCTGATATAAAACACATATAACAACAATATAATACAACAAATAAGAAACACACACATAATAACAAATTTAATCTAGGATTTCACCCTAATATCATGGGCTATGTCTCCTTGAGATTTTGTCATTTTGACTTGGATCTTTGGGATTATGGTAAAGATTCTTTTACAAGTTCCACACTTAATTCCAAAGGTTACTGAACTAAACCAATGGGCTTAGAATACCATCTATATCCCTGACTTTTCTCACTCTGCAAACAAATCTAAGCTTCCTTGGACTTGATTCCTTCAATCAGTCTTCTGAGCTATCTTGAGCTTCTTGATGGCACTAACTCCCTTGGAATTCTTCAATTGTCTCTGTAACTTCTTCTTCTGTATCCAACACATATTAGACACCAAAAACAAACTGATCATTTGATCATTTTCTGCCTGAAAATTCCCTATAGCTTCTTGGCCCTTAGAAGTCCCCAAATGCTTCTGCAAATCCCTGCAATGGATTCAGAAGGTCCCTTACAGTCAGAATTGACTATTAGATCACTGAGAATGAGTGCTGGTAGTTGCTACAACTCCCTCCAACCTCTTGTGGCTTTTGAGCTCCAAATCAATCTTCCTGGATGAAATTCTCCATGAAGATGACTCCTTCAACTTCTATGGATTATTCCATTGGATTTGGAAGCCTCTAATTAGCCTAGCGAGCCTCTTGTTTGACTCTCGCTGGTCTTATGAACTTCTCCGTCTCTTCTCTGGACTCTCTCTGTTTTCTACCTTATTTGTTTGAAAACTGCTCCTGGAGTGTATTTATGCTTTATCCTCTAGGGATACTCCACTAATTTTGGCAACTGCACTTATCTTTAGCTAAACTTAGCATATCCGATAAACTTTAGCCACTCCACCAGGTTGACCATTAGAGGTAGCTGTTAGCATTACCGTAACTGTTGGGTGCACATATGTGTGGTATAATCTCGATAGTTATGGATAATCGTCCATAGAGCTTGCAATCGGGTTAACTCTCAACCGTCAATCTATCCCGTCCATCCAACGGTTGTCACGTTGTTCGCTGGCCAACTAGCCTGGATGATCTCCACCGTTGATGTGACCGTGTTCAATCCAATAGACATCGTGCATATTTCTACATGAATGATATCAAATCGAGGGCGCGTGAGAAAATAAGTTTTGCCCTACTATGTGTCACCTGCTGAGGCTAATTGCATGCTTTTGGTAGAATACTGCTTCCAGCCTTTCGCCTGCACGAGAAACTATTTAGCGTCTTTCCAATACCACCCACATGCTTAATTCATATTTTAAGAAAAAGGCACTTAATAAAGGCTTTTGCGCTTAAAGCCAATATAAACCTTTTAACGCTAATTCACGTAGAACTGGTGGTCAAGTGAATTGCAACCACATGTACATTGTTTGCAACCTTGTTCTTAACCTTGGTTAAGGTCCTTGATCAATATCTGATCAAATTTTTAAAACATAAATAAGGTCTACATACCAGGGTGAGGTTATAAAAGCCTCATTTAGTTGTGGAGTCGCCTGTTCCTCTTGATCGTCCAACTCAGTTACAAAGTTGATATCCAGAGCATAAAAATTAGATTCAGCCATTAATTTGGCTAATCCTTGTCCATTGATGAGCTTGGTTGGCTTTATTTCGATATCATATTCCAGAATGATGGCAATCCATTTGCCTCTCTTGCCATCTGGTCCATTCTGTGTCAAGATGTCTTTAACTACAACATTTGGTACATAACAAATTATATGAGAATGAAGGATATATACCCTAAAATCTTTAATTTCTTTTATCAGTCCAAAATTATGTTTTTCCATTATGTTGTACTTGAGTGAAACATCCTTTAAAGCCTTGCTAAATAAAGCAATGGGTTGTTCATATCCATCAACATTTTTCTGCAAAAGGATGGCTGCAATAGTTTGTTAAGAAGAAAATGAGAAAATTATAAAATCTTTAGTAAAATATGGACTAATAAGGGTTGGTGCCTTTGTTAATGCCTATTTAACCTGGTCAAATGATTGCCTAGCTTCAATGTTCCACCTAATTTCAGAATCTCATTTTACCATGTTTGTGATGTTTCTGAGAAGTTCTGCAAGGTTAGGGATGAATCTCTTCAGGAAGTTTTTTCTCCCAATGAATGATTGAAGTTCTTTAATATTTCTAGGATGATTTATTTTCATAATAGCTTCAACCCTTTTAGGATCAATTCTAATACCTTCCTTAGATATATTATGACCAAGAAGTTTTCCTTCTTCAAGGCCAAACACTGTCTTCTTAGGATTTATTGAGATCCCAAAATTTCTACACTTTTCAAAGACTCTTCTTAGGTGCATGAGATGTTCTTCATCAAATTTAGAATATACAGTTATGTCATCCAGATAGATCACAATGAATCTGCCAATTTCATTAGTAAAAGCAATATCCATTGCTCTTTGAAATGTGGCCCCAACATTCATTAATCCAAAAGGCATCTTCACATACATGAAGGTATCCCATGGAGTGTTAAAGGCTGTTTTGTCCTGATCCTTTGGATGAACCAAGACCTAATTATAACTTGAGAATCCATCTAATAAGGAAATCCTAGAAGATCCAACTACCTTTTGCAGAATATGATCCATTTTAGGCAAGGGATAGTTGTCTTTTAGGGAAACTTTATTTAGGTTTCTAAAATCTATACACAATCTGATTTCACCTATTTTCTTCCTAGTTGGCATAGTGTTGGAAACCCATTTTGAGTACCTAAGAGGAACTATGATTTTGGAATCATACATTCATTTGATTTCTTTCTCAATTAAAGGCATCAAAACCAGATTTATTCTATGAAGTTTTTGTTTAAAGGGTTTCTGATCTTCCTTAATTGGAATTATGTGTTGTATAATTTCAATGTCATATGTTTTAAGATCTTCATAGCTCTAGGCAAAAACATCACTAAATTCTTTGAATAAAGTGATATATTTTTGTTTTTCAGCTGCTAGGATTGATTTAGACAATTTTATGATTTTGGGGTCTTTTTCAGTGCCTAAATTACAATCTTCAATTGTTGTTCTCGAGGGATCAATCTTAGGATTTTTAGCCACATCATTGAAATCAAATAAATCTTCTAGTGGAGCTATACCTCTAGGCAGAACATTATCCTCAAGTTGGAGTGTTTCAAACTCTTCTTTTTTGGGTCTATTTCAAGCATTGTAATTTATTTACAACTTTACCTAAGGGTGTATTTACATCTAGATTATCTAGTTGCCTTTTTGGACCAGAATGTTCAACAATTTGAGTATCTACTTTAGATTCCAAATCAATATTGTCATCTTGAAATTGATCTTTTGGTTGCAGGAAAATTTCAATCTGTTTATCATTTCCAAATACCTACCAATATCTCAGATTATCAGGTACAACTTTTCAGTGTTCTACCACCAACACATATTCTTGATTAGGATAAGGCATTTTACAGGAGCTAGCTTAAAAAGCTAGATTGTTTAGAATGATGTTTTGTTTCCTAGGTATTGCAGAAAGGTCATATTCAAGAAAACTCTCTAGGAAGTCAAGCACATCATTTATGTATGCTCTCATCCTAGGATGTTTGGCTGAATATTCTCCTTTAATTTGTTTGATAATTAATTCAGCGTCTCCTTGAATGTATATTATTTTAGCACCTAACTTTTTTAATAACTGCAATCCTAGAATAAGGGCTTCATATTATGCTATTTTATTAGTACATTGAAAATTAAGCCTGTATGAATGACCCTCAACATGGTTATTTCTTGTGTTAACCACCCAAATTCCTACTCCAACCCCATATTTGCTACAAGAGCCATCAAAACTCATGTTCCAAAGTGGTTCAGGGGGGAGTTTTTAGCTTTGTTATTTGTGTTTGGGTTGGGTTTATTTTAGAAATTTCAGTTTCAACATTGATTTCTTGAGTGTTGATATCCCCATCATTATAAAGAATAAAAGAATCCAAATTTGAATGAACATAATAGAGTGGATAGTTTTGAGGTCTGTCTTGAGTACTCACCATGAATTTCATTAAGGTCTCCCTATACAATCTTCTTTGCTGTCCAAAAACTGGTATGGTAGCAAAGGTCATGTCCATTTGTAATGTACCTTGTAATTTTTCTCCCCATGGGCATGACAACAAAATTCCATACTTAGGGGGAATGTTTGCAACCATTATGTCCATTACTAGACTTTTGGTAGGGATTTGGGCTAAAGTGACACATAGGTCTTTGATAAAACCTAGGCATCTAACTTTGCTAGAATCAAAGGAGTTCAAGTCTTTGCAGGGTCTAGTAATGTCAAGTCCTAATTTCTCCATCATAGCTTTAGGCATTAAATTGTGGGATACACCTAAATCTAACATAACATTATGGATAATCTTGTCATCAATATTCAAGCTAACATAGAATGGAGGGACTCCTCCTTCCTGTGGTTTACCCTCAACTTGTGGTCCAAATAAGAGTTCAGGTTGGTCATCATTTAGATTTACAGAGTCATTGTTTTCCCCAATGTTTAAGGCTTTCATTACTTGGGGTTGTACATATTTTTACTCATTAACTCTGTGAGAGGAATGGGGATGTTCAATTTTGCCAGTTCATTCTCAATGTTGAATGATGTTTGAATCTTAACTGAATTAGGAGGTTCATATTGTTCTGTGATTTCTTTTGTCATAGGCTCTCTTTGTTGGCTGGTGGTTGGGGTATCTGTTTGAGAAATTTTAGAAACATTGTCAACAACCTTTTTGACAGGGATTTCTACCTTTTTCTTACCAGAATTATCCACAATTTTCTTAGGAAGACTATCTGTGGTTTTCCTAAGTTCATTTTCAGATGGCCTTTTAACAAGATTATCTGAGTTTTTATCATTGAGAGTATCTAAATTATTTTTTCTCCTAAAGTTGTACTGCCTATGGAATTCCATTATAGCATTTTCAAACCCTTGTTTATATTCATCTAACTCTTTGGACTCCAATTTGGTTTGGGCTAGGAGAAAAAGTTCATGCTCCTCTTAGGCGAGAAAAAATGCTTCATCATCGTTTATCCCATAAAATTTATTTGATTATCATCTAAATATTCCACAATATTCTCCTCATCGTTAGTGTAATTTTCTTGAAAAGGAGGCTGAACCTGCTGGCCTGGACCCTTTTGTTCTCTTTGTTTAATTTGGGGAACATTCCTTCTAAAGTTTTGGTTTCTAGTTTGAGGGGCCTTTTGGTTCTTTCTTACTTGAGTTTGGTCATTAATGTTTACTCTTTACATCATCTCATTCACTACTCTCACTAAGTTATCAATCTTATGATCAACAACAGAAGTAGAATGTTCTTCTTTTATGGTAACTCTATGTTCAAACTTCAGTTTGGCTTTCTTGGCCAAGATGTTAGCTTCAACTTTAATTTCATTTGCTTGCATTTCTTCTAATGTTTTTGGATCTATCTCTCTAGGTTGATATTCCATATCTACATTGAAACCATCTGGAAAATCAATTAGAGCTAGGCCAGGGGAGGGCTTCATGTCTTGTGGAATGGCGTTGTAAACAATATTGAACCATTCAGAATATTCTTCCAGTTTTCTTTTCAGCCTTTATATTCATTTAGGAGTTGAAGTGGATTTTTCTTGATCTCCCATCTAGCTAAAAAGGTTTGATGGAAATCATCAAGGTTGGCTATACTTCCTACAGGTAAACCCCTAAACCATTTCTTGACATCACCTCCTAAACTTTGGGCAAACAATCTCATTTTAACATCAATTTCATCTACTTCTTGGAGGTCAAACACATCATTCATCCTATCCACATGCTGCTGAGAAGTATAAGCACTGGTGTTATCAAAGGTCACAAGTTTAGTTTGGTAATCTCCAAGCATAACATTTAGCTATCCTGGTAACAACAAAGGTGCATACCTACCTTCCATAATTGTTCTGGAATTTTGACTTCAAGATGGACCTAATGGAGGTGTAGTTTTAATAACTGTGGGGATAGTAGGAATAATAGTTTTAGAGATCACATGTAAGGAAGTTGAAACTATGGAATGAGTAGGACTTGGAGGCTGTAGATGAACAGATTAGGAAGACTAATTAGACAAAGATGCTGCTACAACTGTCAAAGCATAAAATTCAACAAATTTCTGAATAAAATCTTCTTCAATAGCTTGATCCAACACTGAAACTAGACCTTGTAATTTGTCAAATTGCTGTAAGGATTCTAGGTCAGGATCAACTTCAAAATTTTGAGTCTGGGGTATGGATGGTTGTAGTATGGCTTTATCAATGATAGTTTGATCTACAAAAGCCTCAGACTTTGATCTAAACAAACTATGTTGGAAAGGAAAATCAAACTCTATACCTTGTATAGTTTCAAATTTCTTTGGGAGTGAATTAGACATTGACAAAGGAATATCTTCAGGAAGAGAATTGAATATATACAATGGGATATTGCTACCTTGACTCTTTGTAAAACTCTTCTTTCTCACCATCTTCTTAGGGTTATCTATGAATTCAACAGGATTAGGGTCAGGGTGAGATCTAGTGAAAATCCTTTTAGGAGCTAGGTCTATTAAAAATCATCACACAAATAAAATCAAATCAATGACACAGTAGAATATTTACAAAATAACAACCTCAGATCATGTATTTCATAATGATATAACAATTGTTTAATGAAATATTGACTAAACCCAAGGAATAATAATGTTTTGAATTAAAAATTATTCGTCCCCAGTATGGTTGCCACTATGTTGTCGTTTTGTATTTTTGAGGTTGAGGGAGTAAATGCATTGGACAACATCAAAATAACTTTGGAAGCTGGGATCTAGCCCTACCAGCTTTAGAGAGGGATCTCTCTGTTTAATTTAGCTTTGTTTTTATGTACATTTTAGGCTAGTTACGATTGTACTTGTTTGTTTTGATTGATTGGTTTGGTTTATTTAAGTGTTATAATTCCATTGGGTTATGGAGCCTATAACTAAACTGGAGTTTTTCATCAATTTTTAAAGGAGTTCTCACAGGGCAAGCTAGGTTTCACTAACTGGATCTTTTCAGAATTTAAATGAATTGTGGAATAGAACAAGTGTAAGATTCAGTAGAGACCAAAGAGCAATTAAGAATTCCTTGATATGACTTCAGTGGAAAACATTAAAATTATCAACAACCACAGTAGGGCACTCTAAGTAATGAATCCTATTTATCATATTTTCTGTTGATTAATTTAGAAATTCAGAATAGTAGAGAAAGTAAAAGCAATGTTTAAACAAATAGATAGAAAAGACACATCACCATTTAGTACACCACATGAATCCTGTGAAAGGTCCATGTATTATTGATGCTCCATTACTTTGAAAATTATAATATGTAGAAGGAAATTAAATTCAGAAATCAACCCTTAATAATTCTAATAATTAAGTATTTATAATAAAAATTACAAAAATGCTTTACAAAATCGTTGTCAAACCGACAATGTATAATTATCCTAATTACAAACTATATCATCTAATCCTAGCAAAAGGATAGGCCATGTAGGTTGTTCAAGAGAACGGTGGCCCTGTTTTGATGGTTTTGGTTGCTGAGTCATCCTGTAACAGTGTTGAGATGCTAAATTGACCATTATGTTGGCAAAGTTGTTTTACTGCTCTTCAGTTATCCTTCAATCTAGTAAATCAATCAACTCCTCCCATCTCTTTTCATCTGGCACTATTAACTTTGTTACCTTGCAGTAAATTTCATCTACCTCTGTGTATTTAGCAAAATTTTGTTTTACAGTAAAAATATGTTTTACCTCATTCTACACATGGAAATCATTTGACATGGTCTCTGTTAGCCTCCTGCTGCAACAGGTTACTCATATTTCATGATGGACATTTTTACAGGCCAAATATGTCATACTTTGCATGTTGCAATGCTCCATATTTGCTAACAGTCACCAAAAAAGAGACCATGAGAGAATGCTACTCAAAGTTCATCTGCTGCATTCCAATTTTGAAGAGTTATTTCATTTTTGTATAAGTTTCAGCTGAAGGGAGGTCCAAACAGCTCAATCTTGGTCTCCCTAGGTTTCAATTTCCTGTTTTAGAATATAGAGAATGAATAATCTGGCCAAACAGCTTAATCTTGGTAGATTCTTAGATAGGTAGAGAATCAAAGGAGCCCAACTACTTAATCTGGGCCCTTGAAAGAAATAAGTGTAGATGTAGATAGGAAGACATAAAAAGAAAAAGTTGAAAAGCTGGGTCTGTAAGTCTAAGTGCACCCAAAACCAAAAAGAAGAAAAAATGTTAGGTAAGTAGGCTGGGTAGGTAATTTTGAGGTTGCAGAATGTTGATTTGTGATCAACTCCACATTTTCAAGTGTT
>APFE030604059.1:0-27058 GCA_000404065.3 Pinus taeda
TATATAACACTCTTTAAATAATATCAAGGGGTTTACTTTATCATCTTGTTTAATAAAACAAAGAAGAAATGATTAGATAATTAAACTAAGTAGTTATTGCAATAAACATATAAAATGTTGCATTAAAAAGGTCATGTGTTTTCCATAGTTAAGTGTTATAAACTATTATGGCTGTGTATCAAATTGAGATTTAATTGAAGAGAAATTATGTTCTAAAGGTATTGCTAATATAACACTCCTTCAATAATATCAAGGGGTTTACTTTATCATCTTGTTTAATAAAACAAAGAAAAATTGATTAGATAATTAAACTAAGTAGTTGTTGCAATATTATATAGTATAAACATATAAAATGTTGCATTAAAAAGGTCATATAGCTAGTGTTTTTTGCTGCTGGGTTTAAATATAGATAGATTAAAATATATATATATTAAGGGTACTACACCATGGTTGTGTCCAAGAATAATTGTGAGGGAATTGAATGAATAAATTTAAAATGTAAAAAAAAATAAAACTTTTGATTAGAGGTGGGAAATAAATTGTTTTTAAATAACATTTTTTTTTTATTTGAATGAGGAAGTATTTGGATAGTATTTTGAATTTTCTCTCCAACAATAAATTTTAAGTATATTTATTAGCAAAATGTTGTCCAAAACAAAAAGAGAAAAAACACCTGTGTTAAAATTAGAACATTCTACTTCAAAAAAAATCTAGCATGTAGTCCAATGTACCATTAAATTTATTGAGTATGAGTGAATGGGGTAGATTAATTATTGTAGTGTGAAATTGGCCCATTTTGCCAAAGAATGTGTCGTGTAGTGGACTATGCCATAGATGTAGATAAAGGAGTATTCTTGTGACCCTACAATCTTGAAGTTATTTGATGGGGTAGATTAATTATTGTAGTGTGAAATTGGCCCATTTTGCCAACGAATGTGTGGCATAGTGGACTATGCCATAGATGTAGATAAAGTAGTATTCTTGTGACCCTACAATCTTGAAGTTAGTTGATGATTTTTGCATTAAATGCTTTTATTGGTCAGTTACTTTTGTTGTTGTTGAATTATTATAATTGCCCAATCCATCAAAATGGTTGCTATGTTGGTTGACGTGTTTAATAAAAATTGAGTATAGGAAACTAGTATAAGAAACTACGAGCATTTTCCAATCCATCAAAAGATTTTGATTTCTTTCTAAAATGAAGTAATTAAATATTTTAGATTATAAATACATTGATATATGTATATATAATTAATGATAAAATTATATATGTATAAAATATATTAAATTATTATTAAAAAAAAACCACCCCCCTATAAAATTACATAAAATTTATTATAAAGTTTTAATTTTAAATAAAAATAATGAAATAAAATTTGAAATAAAACCTGCAAAAATAAAACATTTACATCTAAAATTCTTGAAATTAAACTAATTATTATAAAAATTAGAAAAATTTTGGGTTACAAGTGAGTGTTTGTGTTAAGACTTTAGATGCTAGGCTTATATCAATATTCACTACGTAAGTTATAACAACATGCATCAATGGTTTTAAAAAGAAAAGTTGATTGCTCTGTTCGTTTTCATCACTGGAAAAATTATTCTTCTATGTAAATAGGCATGGAATATTTGATATTAGTTGATGGATTGTTCCTCGTTAATATTAGTTTCTTGATTATTACTCTAATCATATGAATAGTATGTGTGATTGTCATAGCAAATAAATTCACATAGCTAAATATTCATCACTGACATGGCTAATTGTATATCACTAAAAACATTACAATGTTAAAAATAAGCTATCTTTAAATTATTAACAAATAAAAACAAATATATTTTTTAATCACTAAATTAAAACTAATTTAGCTCCCAATCTAATTCAATGTCAACATCATGTTAATAGATAATAATAATAATATGTTACTTAAAAATATGAAATTTCATGCTTTATAGCCCATAAAATCATATTTTTATATAAATGATAAATTTTGTTCACACAATGTGAGATGAAAGGATCATTCCCTCAAAACACTTGCTAATAGGGTTGGGTCCCACCAAGCATTTAATAAAAACAAGCGAATCAATTATTAAAAAATAATGAATTATTTAAAATCATGAAATTACTTGGCAAACCACTGAAGCAATAAACTATATTAGCATTGGAAACAAGTCATGAATCTACCCAAGGATGTTAAAGACAAACCGACTGAGACAGAAACAACGCTACAAACTATATCTATTGTGAATAAACGTGTTGTTGGATTAAGAAAATTTACCTCCAATAGAGGTGCATTAAACAAAAGTAAGAAAAATATTTATGATGGATTATATATTATAGACTATATTAAAATTGATGAATGACGTGAAAATACATTGCTCATGTGTTTAATATTAGATATCTCCATGCACATTAACAGTATGATACATTCACTGAATGTTGAGTACACTTTTTAGTATTTCTATGATAAGGTTAATATTACGCAGGGTCATTTGCTTTTTAATTCGAACATAGGTAATTAATCGAACTCATAAACGAATGTGTTATACCCTATAATGTAGGGATATTAACAAAAATAGAGTATTGCATCAAGAATAAATTAAAATTGAAATTGAAATTTTATGACAATTTTTTATGTAGTGGATATAAAAAACGACAAAATTTTAAAATTTTAAACAATAAAAGGAAATTTATTTAAGTGTTTATAAGGACTTTTTTCTCATTATCTTGTGAGAGTTTTGCATGAAGGACATCATAAAGCTACCAACCAACATGCAATGAAAGAAATAATCATGACCATTTGTGTCATTTACGTATTATAATAATGGATATTTGTGTCATGAACTTCAGGATAATTTCAAAGAATGTATCGTATAGTTGATATGCAACTCTTTTAAAGTGTATCATTTATATAAGACAAAATGCACACTCATTATCTTGTGAGAGTTTTGCATGAAGGACATCTTAAAGCTACCAACCAACATGCAATGAAAGAAATAATCATGACCATTTCTGCCATTTATGTATTATAATCATGGATATTTATGTCATGAACTTTAGGATAATTCCAAAGAATATATCGTATAGTTGATATGCAACTCTTTTAAAGTGTATCATTCATACAAGACAAAATGCACACACAATTTCAAATGTGAAAAACACTTATATATTTAGAGAAAGTTTAGTCTATCATTTAAAATATAATATTCATTACAAAAGGAGAAACTTCTTTTTACCCAAAACACTAATTAAATCCCTAAACTTGTTCAAGTTACCTAACATTGGTGAGTTGTTTTAATTCCCAAAGTGGTAAGTGATGAGCCTTGGTATTACATCAAGGATGTCGCAACTCTCAAAGATTTTCAACTTAAATTATCAACTCGGGGTCCATACGAATTTAGAGGTGAGAGTGCTCTATGCACAATAGGGTAGGTGTTACTCATGTCACCATTAGGCATTAGATTAGATCAAGGTATTCAGAGACCACTCTTTCAACTAACTACAAAGATAACTTCTTATGAAATCATATCATGATTGCAAGGAGATAAATATGATTCTAACTACAGAAATGAAAACGTAATTCATTAAATGTAAATGCTAATTGAAATTGTATGAATGGAAGAGGTTAGTTTATTTGAAAAAGTAAACCATGCTACTCTATTTGCACACTTAATCGAATCAATACCATACTTGAATGGGTTGCAACTTGCTCAAAAAGGAGGAATTCAATCTTCAACACAACTATGAAAAAATGCTCAAGTCTAATTCTATTTGTTGTCTTATGTTTGTAGTGAGGAAATGATGGAGTTGGAGTGGTTTTAGATTATTTCTTAATCATGAAATCAAGGCTTGGGGGCCATTATCCAACTTCAAAATGCAAGGGTCAATGTTTAGAGTGAATCTGGTTAAAGTAAACAATGCTAAATGATTGCTACAGTAAGTGTTACGAAAGGCCTTGTTTTGCTACAGGTGGGTCTTGAGAGATTTGAGGACGAGAATGGTAACTTGAAGGTGAAAGAAGGTGAATGAAGGGTGTAGGATTCCCTTTGCCAAGCTTAGTACCATTTAGATGTCTATATTGCACCAACGTTTATGCTCACAATGTCCTTCATTTTCCCTAGAAGAGTGATCTTGGTGGCAAAGTTTGGAAACAATGTGAACTGTCCAGGAGAGAGATGGAATGGTCTAGGTTGGTGTGGAAGAATGTGCCCACCCTTGCAAGTCAACAATTCCTGTAGAATAATCAAACGCCTGCATCAAATGATCAATATTACAACAAAATAAATTAACATGGAAATGATGAGTTGAATTTTATGAAAATCCACTGTACCCTATCACATAACTATAATTGCCAAATTATTGCTACTAATTTGTAAGTTGCAGAAACCAAGCATATAGAAGGATTACAATCCAACTCTTAAAATTTTCCAAAAAATCATAAACACATGTTTTTGGGTTATTGTTTTAGATCTTCCAACCACTCTTCCCACAAGAGAGGTGATAGGAAAACTTGTAACTACAAGTTTTGTGATGTAATTCTTACTTAAACAAGAAAAGAATTGCGATTAATTGAACAAGAAGAAAAAAGAATACAAGAGAGGGACTAAATCTTTTGGGTTGGGCCCCAAACCCAAGGGTTTTAGCCCTCCAAAAATAACTCAGATATAGGGAAACAATGCACTTCTCATTCATAGAAAATAAGAGACACATACATCATATCAAAGAGGAAAATAACAGTATCAAACACAAGGCTCTCAGTAGCTACTCTTATCTTCAAAAAAATTTCCAAACGTAATGAGCCTTTAGGCTTGTTTATTTATACAAAAGGTAGTTGAGGGTAGCTTATTGAAAATAGGAGTCATTCCCCCCAAAATTTCAAGATTAGTGGATCTAGTTCCCTTGGATTTTTGCATGCACTTGAGTTCCTCGACTACTAGTGAATTTGCGCTATTTGTGATGAATCTTTGATCTCAAGCTGAGTTGGAGAGTTAATGCAATGTACAAGCCCTTGCATAGTAAATATATCCAAAAATGCTTATTTTCCCTTCATATTAATCACATTAGGCCATGCAATACGACAAGAACCCTTCGTTTTCTTACTAAGCATATTATGGATAAAATTTTTAATTAATGTGAGAAAATGAGAGTTTTAATTAATGTGTTTCTCACCCTTTTTGAAACTCATTGACTGATGTGAAGTTCATTCATGGTTCTGGAGGCCTCTATGACATCCCAAGGCATCTCATATGGTGTGCCTTCCTGTGCATGGAAGCATGCATTTGCTTCTATGTTTGTCCACGGTTTTTGTTCTTTTGTCCAGTCTCTTCTCTCGTGCGGGCCCAACAGTAAGGGAATGCTGAATTTGAGTCCTATCCACTTGATCTTCAACATTTGCATGATTCTTTTGTCGAGTGGGGTTCTCTCCAAGGCATTTTTTTAGTCTTTCTGGAGAGTGATACTCTTTGATTTGCAAACTCTGAGGCAGAGAATGCCATCTTCTTTGGCAAGTTTGCAAAATTTTTGTCCTCAACATCTTAAAGGTGACTTCAATGCTTGTTTTCTAATGGGCTAGCCAAGAGGATAATGCCATTAGTTGTATGTCTCCCAATCTTTTGTTGGGGTCTTAGAAGCTCATGTCTGTGAGGATCATATTGTGCATGTAAAACTCAGTCGGTTTGGCTCTATCCTCAATACTTGCCCTGATCCGGATTTAAACATGAACACAAAAAATTACAAAGATAACCATAAACACAAAGATGCAATGGAAATAATATTTCATTTCATTAATGTAAAACCTTGAAATATGCTTACAAACAACATTGGAAATAGACCAGCTAGGGCGATGGTAACTTATTTTTTATAAGAGATGTGGTGGCTACATGCTTCTGAATTGTGTTACAATGAGGCTTGAAACAATGGAAAACCCTCAAAATCCAAAAACTTAAACTTAGAAGAAGAAACACCAAACTGTGGGCCTCATTTGGATAAATTGGTACATCAACTTTCAAGGGTCGTAACTTTGGCATATGACCAATGTTTGATGCGTACAATATCTCGTCAGAAATATTTATCCGAGAACTACAACTTTGGGAAGAACAATATCGATACATGGATCCATGTTTCTCCCATTTTTCCCAAAAAAACGTCGTTTAGGGCCTCAAAATGGCTCCGGAAGTTTCGGACTCGAAAACACTACTAAAAATAGTAAACTATGCTAAAATTAAGGAAACTGAAAAGCTGAAAGAAATAATGCTGGGGGTCCAAGTGTACTTGGAAGGTGGCCACCAAGATCTATCTGGATCATTCCTCCCCCTTTAGGAAGCAATGGTCCCCATTGTGTTGAGTTCCTCCATGAGATGAGGAAACTTCTGCTGAACTTGGTCCCTATTGAGCCACTTGCCCTGGTGAAGGAATTGGCTTGTTTTGACAACTCAATATAGTTGGATATTCTGTTGGCGAGTGTGCTTGATCTGTCTGCCCATGATCTTATCAGTTGCAGCTTGTTCTATGCAATCTGGATTTAACTTTGTGGGTGTGAGTTGTTCTGCAATGTCAGATGTGTCTAGTAATGGTGGAAAATATGGCCGAAGGCGATCCACATTCAACAATAAGTGCAAGCAAGGAATGGGGGAATGCTGAGCTCAAATGCATTGTCTCCCATGGCCTTGGTAATGGTGTAAGGACTATATCGGAGTTGTCTGAGTTTCCGATAGGCTATCGTAAGGCGTTCCTTTTGCAAATGCAACCAGACTTTATCGCCCACTTAGAACTTATGTGGCACCCAATGTTGATCATGTCGATGCTTGTACTTGGCATTTGATTTCTCTAGAATGTCATGGACTTGTTGGCGAATATGTTGGATGTGTTCAACATTGTTGGTTTCCTTCTCTGTTTCAGACTGGACATTAGCTGAATATGTGTGAGTAGCTGCAAATGGCATGGCCACATCAATGGGACATAATGGCTAGAATCCCAAGCCCACTTGAAAAGTGTTGTGGCTAGTCGAGTTGTGGAGAGCTCGGTTGTAGCTGTGCTGAACATAGGGGAGGCTCTTGTCCCATGTGCGTGGATGCTTTGAGTTGTACATGTGCAAAATGTGCACGATCATCCTGTTGACAACCTCTGTTTGGCCATCAGTTTGAGGATGGAAGGTTGTGGTCTTAGTGAGTTTGGTGTCCACCATTGACCAAAGACTAGACCAAAATGTACTGACGAACCTGTTGTCTCGATCTGAGATGATACACTTTGGGATTCCAAAATTTACCCACACCCATCCAAAGAAGAGTTTAACAGTGGCTTTTGTTGTGATATTCTTCTTGCATGCCACTATAATGGCCATCTTCGAGAACCTGTCGATGACCACAAAAACATACTCGTTTCCATGCTTAGTGGAAGGAAGGCTTGACATGTAATCCATGGAGATGGATTCCCATGGTTGACTAGGGATAGGCAGCGGGATATAGAGGCCTTGCTTCTTGATGGTCAGTTTGGAAATGGTGCAGGCAGTGCATGATCTGATGTACTTCCTGACATCCTGTCGAAGATTTGGCCAATAGAAATACTTTTGCAGTATTTCCATTGATTCCTCGACCTCTAAGTGCCCAACAACTTGACTGTAGTGTGCTTCCCAAATCATCTTGGCACGCTCGCTTGAAGGAACACAAAGGTGACCCAGGTGGCATAATAGAGCATCCTGGAGGTGAAAATTTGGAACATGCTGATCTTCAAAGAGTGTCTGGTATGTGTGGCCAAATTCTAGGCCGCGTTTGTAGAGAAGTGGCCAATCAGAAGTCTCATGCCCACAAGGGTTGAGCACGGTGGTTAATGCCATGATCGGTGGTCAATTGAGGCAATCTGCAACATTATTGGTGTTTTCCTTTTTATACTTTATATTCAAATGGAATTGTTGCAGACATATGGACCACTTCTGATGGCGATCATTCTGCAATTTCCCTTGGGTTTGTATCAACTACAGGGGTTGGTGGTCTGTGTGGATGACCGTTTCCTTCCCCAAAATGTAATGCTTCCATTGTCAAAAGACCTACACAATGGAATACATCTCTTTGTCATAATTGGGATACTTTCGAACTGTGTCTGAAAGTGTTTCACTGTGATATGCCACTGGATGCCCATGTTGAGTAAGGACTGCCCTAATAGCATAGTCAGAGGCATCTGTCTCAACCTCAAATGGTTGTTGCAAGTCTAGTAATGCAAGCATTGGTGCTGTGCAAAGGTGATCTTTCAACTCTATGAATGCTTTCTGTTGAGATTCAGAGCCAAAGAATTTTGCTTTCGCTCTTCCCTTGGTGATTGAATCAAGGGCCAAGTGATATGAGAATATCCCAACACAAACCTGCGGTAGAAGTTGGAAAGACCTAGAAAGTTGCGGAGCTCTATTAGAGTGGTTGGAGATGGCCAATCCCGAATGACTTGGATTTTGGCTGGATCCACATGCAACCCCTATTCATCAATAATGTATCCCATATACTGAACTTGGGTCATGCCAAAAGTGCATTTTTCCAAATTAGCACATAACTTGTGTTGCGTAGTGTTTGGAGAACCTGTCGGATGTGGTGGAGGTGCTCTTCCCAACTTTGGCTAAAGATTAGGATGCCATCCAAGTATACCACTACAAATGAGTTGGTGAATGGCCACAAGATGTCATCTATTAGCCTCATGAAGGTTCCAGGAGCATTCGTCAATCTGAAAGGCATAACCAACCATTCGAAAAGGCTCTCCTTGGCTTTGAAGGCAGTCTTCCACACATTGGAGGGTTTGATTGGTACCTCGTGATATTCTAACTTCAAATCGATCTTGATGAAATATTTTCCCCCCTTCAGTTGGTCGAGGAGGTTATCAATCGGTGGGATTTGATTCTTATTATGGACAATGATCTTGTTTAGCACCCGATAGTCAATATAGAGTTTCCAAATCCCATCCTTCTTTTGTACCAACATGATCGGGCTCCCACAGGGTGATGAACTCGGATGGATGTGACCTCTGCAGAAGATCCTAAATTTGCCTCTTAATTTCATCATTGTCCAGAAGGGAGTGCCGATAGATTGGTCCATTGGGCAACGACGCACTTGGGGTCAGATCGATGGAGTGCTTGACCTGACAGTGCAGAGGAACTCATGCGGGGGAGGTGAAGATGTCTTCGTATTCCTCCACGACCTTGTCCATCTATAGTTGTCGTGCAGAGGGAACCTGTCTGGAGGTCGTGTCCACCGTCTTCTTCTTTCCTTTAGCGTGTATCATCAAGAAAACAAATTTCCCAGTTTTGGAAATGAGCTTACTACATTGTTTTGCAGTAACCAAAGAGATGGTGGTAGGTGGTGCTACCTCCGTATTCCTGTACAACTTATTTTCCAAAGTAACAATAACAGCATGGGGCCTTGATTCATACATAGCACGTCGCTTCCACAAGTATGGTTGTCCTAATAATACATCACAAACTTCAAGGGGAGTAATGTCACACAATACGTCATCCGTGAAAGGCTTGATCTTATATGGAAGGCGACACTATTGGCTCACATGAAGATCCCCTCCTTGGTGAAGCCACCCGATCGTGTACGGTTGTGGATGTGTTGTGGTCGTGTTTTGGCCACAACCACCACCCTATTAAAACCTGCTCTGGTGGTAAATTTCAATAGGCCCCTAGATGTTTGATATTTTGTTTCTTACTGGAGTTGTCACATGGAATTATGTCTTCAAAGCTGAATGGTTAAGGTCTCTTTTATAGATCTATGCAGAATGATTTATTTATAACCCATTCTAGCCCTTCATTCATATCTTTTGATCACGACTTATTAAACTGTCATAAATCTCCATGATATTATATGCCTGCACATATAACCAACCCCCAATCTTTACTATGGTTCTATGTAGACTCAACCCTCAAAACTTTCTATTGCGTCTTTATTTCTATTATAAAGCTTTTATAATTGAAATACTCTGCCAGCATACATAACTTACCTTTCTGTGCTCTTCCTAAGTCTTTACACATCTCTCGATGCACGCCTTTATCACTTATCGCTATCGTCGGTCCCCTCCTCCATCGCGTATCACTTTTCACATTGGTAAGGGGCTAAGGTCTATTTCCCATGAATAATTGCCATGTGATCAAGTCTTCGATCACATCGGATATCGCAATTGGTATTTTCAACTAGTGTGTTGGCCCGAGCTTCAATGTTCCACTATGGCGGACCCACCGACATTATTAAACGCAACACATATGATTTTGAATCCGAAGCCCATCGCAAATTGCAATCGACGAAATTCAACGCTTATACATAAGGCATGATGCAATAGAGTGGATCCGTCGAGATTATTAAGCATAACACGTGATTTCGGGTCTGGCCAATCGCAAATCGCAATCGATGGAACCAGGGGTGATGTTGCACATGATTGCTTGCTGCGATATGTGGTTGCAACTTGATTGCATCGCGACTTTGGCTAAACTAGGGGCCAATTATTTCACACTCGCTCTTTTTGATTTCAATACACCTTTATCATATCTTCTTCTCGCTTTTGTCTCTTGTTATATCATCAAGTGATTCTTAAATAAAAATTGAGTGATACAAGGAACGAAAATGTTTGATACTATACACAGAGCTCCCAGTTACATAGTCTGTCTCTTTATAAAAGTTTTAATGAGGGCAAGATTTTTTTTTGGGCATTTCTATCATATTTTTTATAATCATAGCTAACGTTAATTATTTCTACAAGTGAGGATTAAAAGATGCATGAGCAGATCCGAAGAATTCATATATGCGGGTGTGCTCTATTTAAGATTCGACTTTAGGCATTCATGGTCGAGTTTCCATGTATTGCCTGTGTATCCCGAAAGTTTTGTGGTCCCGAATTTTATCATGAAGAAATGACACGCAGAGCTTCTCCTTTTAGGGGGCATCTATTCATTTCCCCAGGAAATAAAACACTCTAGCAGATGTGGCCTTGACGTGTCAGCGGTTTCACTGATCGATTCTACGTCTGTATATTTTAAGTTGTATATTGAAAAGGGGAGGAAGGTGGAAAGTTGGGGGGAAGAGGGTTAGTTTTTTTTTGCATAAGTATTACCTCCAGAGATGGGAGGAGGATTTTTTTTGGGACAAAACAGGGTTGATTTATTTTGCTAATAAAGAAGACTATTTGAATCAAGAAGAAGCCTTTTGTAGATTCATTTTCTTTTTGCTTTAGTTTTAGAATTAGGGTGTTGTTGCTGGCATATATATATAATATATATGATATATATATATATATGTATATATATATATATATATATATATATACAGTTCGTGACTAGTCTTGGTTATTCAAATATAATTTGTTATCATGGTTAACTAATGAAGGGTTGTTGATTTCAAACTTTGTTAAACATCAGTTGCAAGTTTTATTTGTATAAAAGGAATGTGTATTTTTGTATGAGTAATTATATTGCAATTGAGCTTTAATACAACCTTGTTCATTGGTGAACTCAGTGATTGATTCATTTGGACTTGGAATCTATCTATGATGTTTAATCTCTTTTTTCTATGCTCCTACATCATAGGTTAGAATAGTTAGGACTATCATAAGTAGGTGGAATCAGTGTAGATAGGACTTGATGCATATAGGTTAGTTGTTTCTTTTTTTTTATTTAATTGAAGTCTTCCTCCGGGGAGCAATCTTTCAACACCTATAATAGTTCACGAGATCCTTTAAAACCCGTTGGAACTAGCCACTCCAAATGAAAGCAAATCTAATTGGGGTTTGCGATCGGGTTGGTTCCCTTTGTTGGTACAGCGAAAATTTGTCACGTCAACAAAATAGCGCTAAAAGGAGGCATTGAACCGCTGTCCATAGCGTTTCAAGATTTCATCTATAAATGTCGTGCATGGATTCGAAAAGATTAATGTATGGATCGTAAAGGTCGAAAAGATCATTTTGCCCATTTGGAAGAGCCTCATTTCGTAGAAGCGGAGATCCCTCTAAGTCCCGTGTTTGGGTCACCCAAAGAAGAGAGACTGTGGGAGTATCTTGTCACTTAGGGACAACCAGTCAGAGTACTTATTCGAGCTTACGCTCGTTCCCTCTCTCAGCTCCCCATATTTCACTCTTTACCTCTGACAACTAAAAGAAAGCCAAGGATCTTTCCCATAAGCGAAGAGACATCTACAACCCCTTCTCTTGAAGATATTGTGCTAGAGTCTTTGTAAAGTATCGACACTCTTTGGGAAGAAATTCCTGAGGATCCCCCCTCTAAAGATAATCATGGGATTGATTTGGAAAATCCTAACAAAGAACACCTCGAAGAAGCCTTCAACCAGAACCTCCCTATCCTTAATATGGCTAATGTTCCTCCTCTAGGTGGGAATCTGCCTCCACCGCCCCCTCCAGGTGGGAATCCACCTCTACCGCCTCCTCTAGGTGGGAACTAACCCCCACCTCGTCCATGAGCACTCTCTCCCTGGCTTGCACAAGATGCCGTAGTGGTACATGGGCAACAACATTCCTTATCCAAGAATGCAGAAGAGTATTGCCTAAATTCGACACTGAGCAGGGAGACACTGCTGATAATGATATTCACTCTTTCTCCCTAACTATGTGCATGTTGGGGGTAGCTGATGAAGATGTACTATGTCGCTTATTCCTTTTTACTCTGATTGGTGCGTCCTCCACGTGGTACTTTAGCTTGAGAATAGGATCGATCACCTCATGGGGTGACTTTCAGCGGGCCTTCTTAGACAAGTTTAGCGATGACAAAACACCTGTGGCCGTAGTTTTAGAACTCTCCTGTTTAAAAATGGAAACCAAAGAGAAGGTCAAGGATTTTAACATCTAGTTCAACACTTTGTTCAACAGAATCCCAGCTAACGCTAGACCTACTAATGAGGTGCTCACGGAATTCTACATCACTGCTCTCCCTGTCCCTACCACGATGTGGGTTAAAAGGAGTAACGCACAAACTTTACAGTATGTTATCGATGAAGTAGTAAAAATCGAGAATGAAATGATCAGTCTCACAGTGTGTCATCATACAACCGAAGAAAAGAAAGCCTCTCAATCATCCAAGAAGAATAATGGGAGTGATAACAAAGTGGTTGAGATCAAAGAAAAGGATACCACAGATGTGGAAGGTTTGCATTGGATCATTAAGAAATTGACGAACACAGTCATCGATATGAAAAGGAATTTTGGAGAGATTACAAATGGGAACGGAGGATATTATAACAACATAAAATCTTTCAAACATTTCTATCGTAAGAAAACAAAAGGCGGTCATGGCTAACTTGCATTGTCTGCTCCACCCAATGAAGGGATTTTAAATATGAAAGAGCTGGCTCTTATCGGATCACTTCTTACTAAAGAAGAACCTATAGTAGAACTAGAGCTAGAAAAAGAAGACGAGGAAGAGTACCAAGTAGAAGAGCCCTTGGACGAAGTATCTCAAGTCAATGTACCATGGGATTTCTATACAAATGGGAACGATGACAACAAAGGAGATAGTATAGCAGAAATCCTAATGAAATCCACACGAAGTAAAGGACCACTTGCGAGAGTGATGAAACCTGTAGACCAGACAAAGAAAGATGTTCGCACTTCGAAGGCATTCGCCCCCAAGGTTCCCATTGAGAAGAGTAGACCTAGTGGTGATTCCAAGAGTACTCCAGTCGTAAACTATCCAGAGAAAGATAATACATCCCTGAATTCTTGATTTTTGCCTCCATAGCATTTCTTCCTGTTTTTCCCTTTCTAGGATTTGTGACTCAAGAATTTTTTCCTGTTCTGACAGATCTTCTGAGCAGCCTTCGTTTATGATCCTCTGTTGTAGGAATTTCATCTCCTGATCGAGAGCGCTTTGAGCCTGGAAAATGTTGCCAAAAGAAGTATGATTCCACTATTTGATCTTACCCTTGAGATGCTTGAGCTTTTGTTGAAACTGAAACATCTTGGTTCCTTAAGGAGGCGTAAAATTATTCCACTTTGTGTTGATTAGGTTGTTGAAGTCCAGGTGAGACATTCATAACTCTTCAATCGAAATGGTCTACGAATGGTGCTTCTTGGCCCCGTCCATTGTAAGTCTCCCCCTAAGCGAATAGCATTGTCTGAGATTAAGAATCTGTCCAAGCGAGAAGAGATTTGTTGCAGCCTCATTCTTTTGTTATTCCAAGTAAAAAGACCATTGTTGAAAGGCATGTCAATAAGCCAATTATTCTGAATGAAGTCCTTTAGGTGAATCCCATCTTTGTTCCCACTATTTCTGCCTCCTCTCTTTTCCTCTAGTCTGGTAATCATGTTGAAATCACCCCTAGCTATCCACAAAGGGTGCACTCTGGCCGAGTTGATTTCCGAGAGGGTATTCAGTATTTCTATCTTGTGCGCGAATTCCCTGGGAAAATACACATTGATAAGAGTCCCATATGTGTTGGTCCTTGTAATGTGAAATATTGCTTGGATGAAATTCTTGTTAGCATGAATATTGGTGAGTGTTATAGAACGAGCATCCCATAGGACTGCAAGGCCTCTGGACGCTCCATCTGCATCTACAGCCACATTGAGACCTCCTGGCCATGCTTTTGCTGCAATCCTTTCTAGAACACTTGAGTTGCATTTTGTTTTTTGTATAAAAAGAATTTGTGGTTTTTCTTGCTTTATCATTTTTTTAAGAAGTCTTCCTTTTCCTGGCCCATTAAGCCCTCTGATATTCCATGATATTAACTTCATTGGGAAGAGTTTTGGATGGAGTCGTAATACTTCGTTAGCTTGGAGTATCTGCCAGACTCCACTAACATTGCTCCTACTCTGATTGTTCGTTGAAGATCAGTTTTTCTTCCACGTTTTTTGATGTCTTTGGTGATAACTCTTCCATCCCAAGGGCTTCCCTTCTGAATACCTAGATATTTTTGCTTGTGTGCCCGGGATAAGATCTCCAAGTCCTTTACCTGTTGATCTGGAATTTTGTCAAAAATTTTAGCGTTGCATGCCTGCTCGAGGCCTTGAATATCTAGTTCCTCCATGAGCTGAGAGTCATTTTGCTCTTCATTGATTTCTGCTGCTATTCTCGAGTCAGATTGTATATTGTCTTCCTCCATTCCTTGAAGATACCATGCTGGGGCTTTAAGCTTAGCTGAAGAAAACGGGTCGATGATCTCTGGATTTTTTGGGATCATTATGGAGTCTGTGTGCACTGGTTGTTTATCCTTCTTTGCCCCCTGCTCTGAGGAGTTTGGATTAACATGATTGATTACAGGTTCATCAGCTAAAGCTTCAAAAGTATTGCTCGTTGAAGGCTTGGAAGCGCTAGCTTGGGGCTTCCTAGGATTTGGAGCTGCTTTCTTATGGTTTCTCCTGCAGTTGGATACTTTGGTGAAGCCATCAGATTTAGACTTATCAGTGGCACCTGGGGGGGAGGGTTTTTGAGTTAAGGGACAGTCCTTGAATAGGTGACCTAGGGCGTGACACCATCTACATCTAAACGGAACATGTTCATAATCAATCCATTGAATCCATTCATTAACGTCATAGAATAAACTTACCGTATCCGGGAGCGTCTTGTTGAGGTTCATATACACGCAGATTCTTGCATAAGAGGTGTATCTACGGATTTTTGTTTCCTCTGCTACTTTGATAAACTCTCCTAGAACATTACCTATTTCTTGGAGAGATATCTCCTCCCAATACTCCACAAGAAGCGAATAAAGCCGAATCCACACAGGAGCCCAACTGAGATCCTCTTTGTCAGGGTTGAAGCGCCCTACCAATCCTCTGAGATACAATCTAGCGGCATTCAAGAAATACGGTCCTCCATCCAATACCTTGTTTTTATCTTCCAAACAGTTAAAAATGGCTGTAAAGAATCCTTTGGGTCCCAACTGCAGTGTGATATGTCATTTTGGGCTCCATTTCGCTGCTATCCAGCCTCGCAGCGCCTTCTCAGTTGGCCATATTCCTATGAACTTGCTTATTAGCGCATGATCCCGCATGTATTGTATCTGAGCATTGATGCGTTCACTAAGAAATTCTACTTTTGGCCGTTCTATTGCCACTGGCTTGCATGTGGTCGATCTTACTCTGGGTTGTGCTTTGTCATCTTTTTTTCCCTGTTGTTGGTTCAGATCCGTGCGATCCCCGTTCTGAACCTCTTGATGTTCACCTTCCTTATTTTTCTGCTTTTCTTCATTGTTCGATGGGGAAGATGATGCGCCCTCCCCCTGGGGGGATTCATTGGTCCTTCAACTGCTTTAGTGGATTTGTAATGGCTCTGAAGTGTTGTATCTGGTCGGTCTGCAAGACACTGGGGAGGTCTGCTGTTGCAGATGATTCAGAAACCCTAGTGTGCTGGTCCAGACTTATTTTCCTAAGTTTAGACTTAGGAACCCATTAAAAATATTAATTATTTTAATATCTCCCAAACCGAGTATAATCTACCCAAACCATTTCTGGGTCTCGGAGATTTCATGTGCTTTAGCCTCTCCACCAATTTTCATGGCTAGAGCACATCTGATGCCAACTGAAATCAACAATATGTTGGGATGTTTATTTCGATTTTTGGGCTTTGGTTTGTCAGATAGATTTCAGAATCCGGGGCGGAGGTGGTCTCAAGATTCATTACCAAAGGCCTAGGAATCCCTTGCCCAGTTTTTTAGGGATACACAATAAATCTTGAGGGAGAAGTCTTTGTTTAGGGCCTAGTGATTTGGGTTTGGATTGCGGTAAACCCTGAGAGATTGGTCTTGGTTTAGGGCCTAGTGATCCGATCTGGATTGGGGTAAAGCCTGAGAGAAGGAGATGAAAAATTCATCAAGGATAGTGATGGATTCCAGATGGCATTCCAATTTTGGTTCGGTTGTGATCGGAGCACCAATTTTGGTGTGATCATAGTTTGATGAGGGTGGAGGTGTTTTAACCTATGGATTCCCTTGGTTTTTATTGGATTGGTTGTTCTATGAGATCTCACATTCATGCTTGGAATATAGCACGTGGGTGACTCGCTGAAAGAGAGATTTGGTTTAGCCATGTCTGTGGTCGAGTGGTACGTGGAAGTCTCGAACCTGGTCGAATTTGCGTATGATTAATAAAAGCTAAGTTCTCGTACTTTTTCACTAGTTTATATATGAATTTAATGGTTGTCATATATATGCTATTTATATGGTTTTATGTGGTTTATAAGAATGTTTATATGACTGGTTCATATCATGGTTATTTGATGTATTTACCTGTAATTGTTAAATGGATGGATGCAAGACCTAATTGATGTTATAACAATTTAATGGAGAAGGTGGTGATCCTTTTAGCTATGTTTAGTAAATTCTTTTAGTCATTTATTCTTTGTCTTGTATCCTAGACCTGTAAGTTGCATTGATGCCAAGTGTTTAACAGAATGTCAGTCCCAGTTGGGGATGCTCAGGTCGAGTCCTGAGGTTGATTTTGATTTATCAACATTGTTATCACATCTCTAATGGATTTTGAAGGTTGTAGTAGTTCTGGGCAGAGGTTGGGATTATGGGCTACAAAAGTGGCTTAAAACTCGAAGTCATTGGCACAGGTCTGTTGAGAAAAGTCCACAGTGGTTGGCACATATGCCTACTAGAGCGACTTTAGGTTGTTGGTCGTTGTCTTGCCTATAGCATGAGAGAGGCTTTGAGTTAAAAGGCTTAAAACATCAATGGGACCCAGGGGCAGGGTCTCTGAGTGGATAACATGTCTCCTGGGGGTGTTGTTGCTGATGTGGATATGTTTATTTGTTTTGTTCCATCGATTCTGTTTCCTTAAGTTTTCCAAGGAGATTGAATCCCTTATAGTGACCTCTCTCATCACATGTTTGCCCCGACTAGTTGGTTTCTTGGGTGGACTTGGGAGGAGGGGGTGTTACATGTCATTTCAAAGGTTCAGATACAAGAGCGGATGCAATTTTATAATTAATCCAAAACTTAAATCAAATTGGGTCTGACATATCAGAGTTTAAAACATATTGGAGTTCGAAGGTTATATCGCATATCAGAGATCAAAGGTTATATGATATCAAGACTTTTAAGAGGTGACACATAACAAGAAATCTGATATCGGATTCTCTGATATAAGGGAGTGGAGGGAATGATGTGGCAGGTGGGTCCAACATATACTTCAACCACTTTATAATATATATCACCGAAACCTATATATGTTTGTTTGCATTAAATACATTTGTTGTATGGTTCAGAATTTTTAGTTGTATGTTTATTAAAAAGGGCTAATTCACTTACCATATTATAATATGGTTACTTTATGAATCTTGGTCTCGAGGCCTATGTTTTATTAATTAATATAATTAAAACAAAAGAATAATTACAAGTTTATTAACTTTAGAAAAATGAATATTTTAATCAACTTAAAAGTCTAAATAGTAAAACTAAGGCTAAATTTGAAAACCATAGGGGAAGATGAAACAGGTGTTAATGAAAAAGATGACTAGGTTAAACTAAAGCAATAAACACTCAAAACTTAAATGGATGCAAAATGGTCCCCATGTCTATTATGGTAGAATAAAATTGGGGTGGTGTGTTTTCACTACAACGAGAAGGAAGTTTGTGATCGTCCAAACCCATATCCACTGGGATGGGTAAATAAGGATGTAGAGCTAAAGGTAACAAAATAATGTAAAAATATTTTGCTATTAGTGTTGATTTTATTGATGAAGTGGATCTATATGTGGTTCCTCTTGATATATGTGGAGTCATGTTTGGGAGTATATACATGTACATGCGTGATGAAATATTCATGATGAGAGCCAACCAGTATCGGCTCATCGAGGATGGAAATTCGTTCATCATCAATGTGCATAAAGGAAAGTAAAAAATTTCACTGGTAAGTGCCAACCAAGCCAAGAAATTGATTAGTTCCAGCAAGAAGTATGTTTTATTGTTTTTAAAAGAAATCCAGTCTGAAGAGGATTCAATAAGATGAAATGCATCCCTGGAGGGGTGTACTATGAAAAAAAACAATGATTGGAGTTGTTACATGCATACAAGAATGTGTTCCAAGAACCTAAAGGGTTACCACCTAAGAGAGAAGTGGAGCGTGAGATCTAGCTATTTCCAGATTCCCCATTTCCAAATATTGGGTTGTACAGACAATCTGATTTAGAAGAAAGTGAGGTGAAGAAACAATTGCAACAGCTACTAGAATGGGGTGTCATTTGATCGAGTATCTCACCATGTTGGTCACTAATCATCATTATGCCAAAGAAGGATGGGACTTGGCAAATGTGTATGGATTACAGGTCATTGAATAAATCATGCTCAATAACAGATACCCCCTGCCCAGGATAAATGATTTTCTAGATCAGTTGTAGCAAGCAAAAATAATTCACCAAGTTGGACTTGAAGTTTGGATATCACTAGGTTCGAGTCAAAGAAGAAGATACATGGAAGGTTGCCTTCAAAACTAGGAAAAGTTTTTATGAGTGGTTATTTATGTCATTTGGCATATGTAATGCACCATTTATGTTTATGAGATTAATGAATGATATACTGCACCCCTTTATAAATTTATTTGTTATTGTCTATTTAGATGATATACTAATATATAGTCCTACTTGGGAGGAGCATATTTCATATTTTGTGTAGGTGTTGGAAACATTAAAGAAGCATCAATTGCTAGAAAATTTCAACAAGTGTGACTTTGTGTAGTAGTCTTTGGTGTATTTGGGGTATGTGATCAGTGGAGGAGAACTCAAGATATATCCTTTCAAGATGGAGGCCATCATGAAATGGCTGGTGCCTACTAATGTTTTTGAGGTTAGGAGTTTCATTGGGCTAACAAAGTACCTGATGAAATTCATAGCCTCATTTTCAACAGTAGCAGCATCGCTCCATGCCATAACAAAAAGTAGTAAGAGTTTCCAGTGGGGAAAAGGTCAGCAAAAGGCTTTCAAGGAGCTAAAGAAGAAGATCAATCAAACACCAATTCTGGAATTACCAAACTTGCAACGCCCATTTGAAGTGGAGACAAATGCAAGTGGGTATGCTATGGGAGTTATCTTGATGCAAGGAAGAAGGCTCGTTTTCTACCATTCTGAAGTATTTCATGGGGTAGTTCTGAAATACCCTACCAATGATAAGGAGCTCTATGCCATGGTGCAAGATGTGAAGAAGTGGAAGCACTATCTGATGGGAAATGAGACAGTAATCCACACAGATCCCTAGTTGTTACAGTACTTGTAGGCTTAGAGTAAGCTACAACATACTACACATTACAAGTGGATGGGGTTTTTACAGTAGTTTCATTCAGTGTTCAAGTACAAGAAGGGCATCACAAACAAGCTGGATGATATGATTTCAAGGCCACCCATTTCAAACATTATAGATATGGGGACTCTTATGCACATGGAGCCATTCACCCATGATGCATACAGAGAGGCATATTCAAAAGACCAGGAATTCAAGAAGGCGTATAAGCAGTTGTAGAATCATAATCATGTGCATGATGGCAACAACACTGTTGACTACCATCTCCAGGATGGGTTATGGTACAGGTTGAATAAGTTATGTGTTCCTAAAGGCGAGTGTTTGCAGCTGATTAGAGAGGCTCACATCTCCAAGGTTGTAGGGCACTTTGGTGTAGGGAATACCGTCGCTAACTTGCAGAGGTATGTGTATTGGCCCAAGATGCAAGAGAAAGTTGTTAGGTTCATAAGAGGATGCATGCTTCGTTATAGAAACAAGCCTAACAACAGGAAACAATGTATATATCATCCCTTACTTGTACCTGTGCGTTGTTGGGAAAGAATTTCCATGGACTTTGTGGGAGGTTTACCGACAACTAGGAATGAACATGACTACTTGTTTGTGGTAGTTGATAGGTTCAACAAGATGTTCATTTTGATGCCCTGTAAAAAGACCATCAATAGAAAAGAAGCTACAAACTTGCTTTGGATAGGTTTGGGTACATTTTGGGATACCAAGGAGTATCATTTTAGTCAGGGACAAAATATTTCCTAGTGCATTCTGGACTACATTGTGGGAGAAGATGGACACAAAGTTGAAGAGATCTACAACATTCCATCCATAGACAGATGGGCAGATAGAAGTAGTCAAGAAGACTTTGATGCAACTTCTGAGGGAATACAACTAGAAGCATTCGAAGACCTGGGATGAAAATTTGGTATATATACAACATTCTTATAACAAAGGAATTTGCACTTCTATAGGAAAGTCCCCATTTGAGACTTGTTTTGGATATTTTCCACCTTCACCTTTGGACATTGCATATGGGAAGTAAGGAGGAGTGAGGGAAGATCTTACAGGAGATGCTTTGAGGGATGAAAATTTTATAGAGATGATGAGATGGATCCATCTACATGAACAAGAAACACTGCAGAAGTCATATGAGAAGTATAAGGCCAGACATGATCAACCCATAACAAAGAAATCATTCAAGGTGGGAGACCGAGTATGGCTACAATTGAACAAGGAGAGGTTGCAGGGGTTTGGTAAGAAAATCAAGGCTCTAAGGTATGGTCCTTTTGAGATACTAGAAAAGGTGGGCAATAATTCCTATTGACTCAGTTTACCACCATATATGTGCATTTACTCAATTTTGAATGTAAAGAAATTGCAACTCTACGAGCCTTCCATGCTAGACCAGGAAGAGGAACAAGTCCTACATTTTGTGGAGGATTTGGCACCAGACGCTCTTGAAGAATTGACATAATATACAATTTTGCAGAAGAATTCTAGAACCACAAGACAGGGGCAACATGACCTTTGGCAGATTGGGTTGAAGGGACAACTTCTAAGCAAAGCTAAATGGTACACCAGAGAGAAGGTGGAGCAAAACATTTCTCACCTCATTTAGTAAAATCTTTTGGGGATCAAAAGACTCTCGAAATGGGTAGGTTTGATACGAATTGGATCATTATATTGTATGTCATCTATCTTGATTCATCTGGAGTGGAAAAAGTTGAGGAATCAATTCATGGGAACATTTTTAATGGCGGGACCCGGTTTGGTGAAACGAGGTCTAAAACCTTCTTGGATCATTTTGAGGCATCGAACGACATTTTTTGGGGGTAAAACTTTCTTATGCATATGTGCACATTTTCATGTTATTCTACACATAGAGACACTTTCCAACGACGCAAGAAGCGTGTCAATCAGACTGTGCATGCAAAAGTTATGCCACTCGGAAGTTGACCTTCCCGTTTTCACAGCTATAGTTTGGGAGGATGATGTCAGCCCCCATTGTTCATGGAAAAGGGGCTAGCCAGGTATTTTTGATGTAAAATACTATAGAAGAGTATATTTGTTAACTATAGATAAGAGTTGATGTAGTGGAACTTAACCACTAGTAAGCTATCAGGGTGTGTTAAAACCGAGCCACTAGGAGGAAGAGGCATTTCATTATTGCGAGAGCATTTTGCTCCATAACTGAGCAAAGATAGCCAAGAGAGATAGGCAGTATAGCACACACAATGTTTTTGTGCACTGTAGCAGCCCACAGACCACAAAAATTACTTCTTTGTACATGCAACCATATTTTTAGATAGAGAAAGAGAACGAAGCAGCCTCACCTTCCCTTTTTTTTTCTTTTTTTTCTCCCGAAATGGTTTCCCATAGAGCACATCTTGTGCCTTATGTGTGTGTGAGCTTATTTTGTCGCTCTCTACTTTTCTGCATAATTTATATTTGCAAGCATGTACTAATTACAGTTAAATCCACATATCTTAAAGTTTAATAAACTATAACAATGTAAAATTTTAGTATTTAATATATCATTGTCAATTTGTTGTAACGAACTGTCAAGTGGAATATCCACGACAATTTATAGATCAAACTATTATTTTATAATATTCCTTAGGAGGCACATTTTAGACCTCAAAATTTCTCTAATGTATGTATATAAATTGGATTATATTGAGTTTTTTGGTAAATGCATTGACTTATAATTAACTAGAAATTTTAACCTAGCTCTTAATTATTGGGACACCATAATGAATTCCCTGGGAAATTTGTTGAGATTCAATTAAGTAAATAAAATTCACGAAGTGTGTTTCCTCCTTATTAATAACTTGGAGAAACCATTAGTTTAAGTAGTGGTGTATAGAGTCATAGTGGAAACATGTAATGGTGAGTTCATAAACATTTAATTGAGCATGAATCTATCATCAAGGGATAAGATTTAATCCTATAAAGGTGGCATGGGTCATGTTTATAAATGGAAATGTAGAGAAAAATAGGAGGCTCATGAAGAATTTAGTGAGATTCGAAAGAGCCTATAACCTATATGAAAATATACATCATTTTAAAAGAGTGAAGATGTGTGGAATTTAAGATGGGTGTGTGTTGAAACCCCAATAATATGGACAGAGAAACCCTAAGATGAGAGACATGACCTCTAACCACACCAACCCCTCTCTCCCAAACTACGGATAAGGGTGTATATTTCATGCAATTTTCAAGGAGAAATGTGGTGTAAGAGTTTCAAACATTGGAAAATAGTTCTACGAAGAAGGGGAAGAAATATAAATATGCGATCCGTGTTCGCCAAGGCTAGCTACTAAATGCCTTTTCTCTAGTGGCATCTCTTAAGAAAAGGAAATTAAAAATATAAGAAATACAACAAAAGAGTGTACCAACCCCTAAAAGGAAGACATTTAGTTGCACACTATTCAAAAATATTGAGCAAATAACATATCTAAAGTTCTAGTAATTAAAATTCATTTTCAAGAAGAGTAATTTCTATTATTCATCAATGCTCTAATGTTGATTGAAATTTTGTGCCAACAAACCCTTTTAGCCAAGGAGAATACCTATGATCAATTCCCATTATATAGGTTCTTGGAATTTAGAAATAAAGATAATTAGATAGGAACCCTAAACCTATAGAGGGAGGGATGTATCTAGAAGATGGGATGCTAGAGACAACAATTCACACCTTCACAAAAAACTCATGGATCATGTTTAAAAAGAAAAAAAGAGAGAGAAGAGAGAGAAGTAGTAGGTTGATGAATATTGCAATGGGATTCCAATAAGCCTACAACCTAACTAAAAAATTCTTAAGCCCTAACGAATGGGGATGCATGGAAGTTAGGAAGGAGATGCGTTGGATCTCAACTTTATAGATAAAGAAATGTTCGAGTGGGAGGCAATGCCTGAAACCACACCATCCACTATCTGCAAAACTATGGATATTGTTAGATAACAATGACTAAAATTGTAGGGTTGAGTCAATTTGCAAAGAGAAAATTTTCACATGAGGCTAGAAAACATTAAAAAATAATTGTATATGCACAATTTTCGTATATGCAAAATTTCCGCATATGCACAACTTTTGCATATGTGCATAGCTTTCGTATATGCGCTTATATTCTATATATGTGCATCTTCCATATGTATACGTATCTTCTGTATATGTGCAACTTCCGTACATCCACATATACAAATATTGTGAATATACGAAAGTTGTGCACAACTTCTGTAATATGCATATACGACAGATTTTATATG
This sequence comes from Pinus taeda, assembly GCA_000404065.3. NCBI lineage: Eukaryota > Viridiplantae > Streptophyta > Pinopsida > Pinales > Pinaceae > Pinus > Pinus taeda. The sequence goes on from APFE030604059.1 coordinate 24,466, forward strand.
CATAACTTTCATATATATGCATGTCTTATGTATGTGCACATATCTTTCATATATGCACAACTTCTGCAGAGTTTATATGCATAACTTTCATATATATGCATGTCTTATGTATATGCGCATATCTTTCATATATGCACAACTTCTGCATATGCGCATATCCTCCGTGTATTCCTAACTTTTGTATATGTGCATATCTTTTGTATATGCGGTTCTACCATTAATGTACAACTTCCATATATGCACATATACGGAAGTAGATGCATATATACATAAGTTGCACATATATGAGAGATGTGCATATACATAATTTATGTGCAACTTTAGCCATTGTATATGCGCAATTACCGTATTATGGACAAGTTCTGTATATGTGCATATCCATTTGCGCATATATAGAAGATATGCACATATATGAACATTGCATATTTACAAAGACTGAGGTTATACACAACTTTCGTATATGCACATATTTTTTGTAGATGCACAAGTTCCATATATACACATATCTTTCGTATATGAGCAACTTTTGTATATGCGCATATCTTCTGTATATGTGCAACTTCAATATATGCACATATACGAAAGCTACACATATAAAAAAGCAGGGTACAACTTTCATAATAGGCATATATCACAACCTCCATATATGCACAACTTCCATATATCTGTAACTTCCGCATACGTGCATATATTTTGTATTTCTTATTCTCCGTATGTGCACAACATTCGTGTATATATATATAATAAATGATATATATATATAATATATAAGTTGTCACATAAAAGAAGTATGCAAATATACAAAGGTTGAAGTTATCATAGCATTCATTAACCACAAATTGTGCGCATGTACATAAGATATGCTCATATGCAATAGTGGCGCATATATGGAAGATATTCACATATACGAAAGATATGCGGATATATAGAAGCCGTGTATATATGAAATATTTACTTATAATAATGTATGAAATTAGTTGAATCATATATCCTTCTCTACTCTTTGAGCACTGAGTTACTTTCAATGCTAGTGGCATTACTAAGAACATATAGTAAGAGAGGCCTATACAAACTTTCCCTTTGTGGCTCTTAACATAGAAGGCTTGTTTTCCATGTGAGACATGTAGATCGAACATCCTACATATTAAACATGTGGACCTAGAGTTGGCATCATGGCATTGATTAAGAGTCTTATTTTATACTTGTTTGTTATTCCAAGTTGGGGTGATCAACTCACTTTACTTATAATAATGAAGTGAAATGGCCATAAGCATTATCTCTTTCAAGGACACCTCACCAATAGCAAGTAATACACATATGAATAAAAATAATTCCATGTACATTACGAATGATGTCCAATGAACAAGATTACCATGCATATTACAAATGCACCACCATGAATGTGTACATGTTGGTCTAGTAATAAAGAAAGGTCATGCATTGAAGAACGACCTAACACTCTTGGTCAAGCAAATAGTTGGTTTGCCTACACTTAATTTCAAAAAAGGTCTTATGACTAATAAAAACAAGTTGCACACATCTTTGATGGTAAAAAAAAAATTAACTCCTAATAAATCAAAACAATGAAATAACATTCAAATTAAAATCCTTTAAATTAAATATTTAACATTACAATTGATTACTTGTATTGCAATATCCACCTAGTTCGTGGAAAATGGCATTAACCCAAGAAATCAATTTAAACTTTGTGTTATAATATATTTCAATTTTTAAAATGTAATTTCTTTTATATTTGATTGATAATGTAAAGTTCAAATGTGAGATCCAAAAAAATTATGTTATAATATATTTCAATTTTTAAAATGTAATTTCTTTTATATTTGATTGATAATGTAAAGTTCAAATGTGCGATCCAAAAAAATTATGTTGATTTGTATTGATGCATTGTGAAGAAATTCTAATTGGCTTTCAATTGTCAATTAATAACTAAAATATAAATTCAATATACATAAACAAATGTAATTATGATAACTAAAATATAAATTCAATATACATAAACAAATGTAATTATGAAGGTTTCACAATTTTTTAACGTAATTTGCTTAAACAATGACTAGAATTTTAGGTCATATTTAAAGTTTGTATTCCATTAAAAATAAATTAAGGCTATTTATAATATTTTACTTGATGATGTTTTATCGAAGAGGATTTATGATCAACAGGGCTTGATATTCTATTTTTCTCTTTAAGTTTAGTGGTATTCTATTTTTAAATGTTTTTTCTATTTCAATTTTATGTTCATTGTTTTTTATATGACCACGCTAAATCCATTTTAATCTCATATTTAATCTCATATTTATTAAGTGCCGCGAGTGATAAAATATCTCGAGGTGTAAATCTCTTTTTTTGAGTGCAAAAACTGAGGAAATGTTTGAACCTTAAGATATTCGATACCTCGTAGTGCTTGATATATCCAGAGTTAAGTTGGATCTAAGCTTGCTTCATTCGTGCTTGGTCACACAAAATTTGTTGAACATCTAATTATTTTTAATGAGTTTGTGGAAAACCTGTGAGTAGTTTAAGAAACCAACGTTTCGGATTGACTTGGTGAGTCCATCAAAAGCAATCTCAT
>APFE030604060.1:14408-39924 GCA_000404065.3 Pinus taeda
GAATCTTCCAGAAGCTTCCCCTCTGACACTTGCCTCTCTGTTTTCAACCAGGGATGAGTAAGAGATCATTAGTCTCCAAGTGGAATCAAGAACTATCAGAGAGAGGACACTAATCAAAACCCCAGAAGATGACGCAACCCCCTACAATCATCTATATATGGATCCCTCATCACAGAGATCCAGAGGCTAGAATCTTGTATCTTGTAGAGAAGTGTTGTTGGTTTTCTAATGAAACTTCATAGTGTTGGGTGATCTAAGCTTTACTTGAGGTGAAGAAGGGCTTTCTTGCTAGAGGATGACGCTGGGTCAGAACTATTGGTTGTAATCCTCTTGCTATTCTTGATATTAATAAAGCTATTCAAGTTTTCCTCCATATTCTTGTATGTTTGATTATATATGCATTTGTGTGGTTAATACATATCTAGTCCTGTGTTATTTATGAATATAGATCTTTGTTCCTCGATAGTAGTATGCTTCTTTGATTCCACAGGTGCTCTTTGAAGCTGGGCAGACAAAGAAGAAGCGGCAAAAATCTATCAGGAAGGAGAGGAATTAAGTAAGGAACCAAGTGCAAGACTAAGGTTGGTGCCTTTTGTTCCACTCTTATCTATTTTCATAAAGGAAAACGAAAGTAGTCTTTACTTGTTTGTTTCTAAGATAGCTACCAGTCTTAGTGGGAATAGCAGCTCCGAGTGGACACTATTCTCGGTAACCAAATGGTGACTCTACACTGGGTATTCAGTATGGTCCAGTTTTGACCATTTCTGAGTAGTTTTTAGTGGAGAACTTCTGGGAGATGATATAATCAGCAGACCTTGATCCTTTAGGTAGTGAAGCAACACTTTTAGGGACTTAGGAGCCCTCATTTTATGGACATTTATGATTGGGGTTGCAGTGCCCAAAAATGTCTATAACACTTAGGAACATACAATAGATAGCTGGATTCCGAACGAAATAGATACCAGTAAGGTGTGGGATGACAAGTTGTGAGTCTAGCCTGATAACAAGTCAGCGTATGCCATGTGCGATGGCATTCGAGAGAAGATCTATCAACGTGTTTTACTCAGCGATGTTGTTCATTGACCAACCAATACATACCCCTTTGAAACTCACTAACTCGCCACTTGGATCAAAAATTGCCTAGGCTGCAGAAGATAGGTTCCGCGTACTACGACTAGCTCCGTCAGCATATCCAACAAATGATTCCAATAGGTTTGACATCTACAACAAATGAAAAAGTGGATTACCTAACCAAAACGATCACTCTTGACGAAAACAAAAACGTAACAAAAGCATATTAAGAGATTACTACACTTAGTCAAGCATAGTAACGCTTAAGGTACAACCAGTTTCGGGGTTGTGACAGTGGAATCCCATTGTAATCTACTAGCTCATAGGTTCCTTTTGCTAATACTCACTTAACAATGTAGGGACCCATCCACAATGATTGGAACTTACCTGCTCCCAATTTATCATATTCCTGATCATAGAGTAAGACCAGGTCACCTTCTGAGAAGACACAGGGTTTGACATTTTTGTCAAATTATGCCTTGACTCGTTTCTTATGAGATTTTTTAGCCAAGGCAGTGTCATGATGGGTTTCACCCAATTGGATTAGCTCCAAGAAACGAGCCCCTTCCTCTGAAGTTCCAAGGAGAAGGTCGACAACAAGCTTGAGAGACGAGATTTCACACTGAATTGGTAAGACTACTTCCATACCATACACCAGCTGCAAGGGTGTAAATCCGGTTGCATTTCTTACCGATGTCCTACATGCCCACAAGGCCGAGTACAGGATTAGGTTCCAACTTTGTTTGTGGACTCCATTTATCCTTTGTAACATGCACTTCAGGACTTTGTTGATGGCCTCAACTTGTCAGTTAGCTTGTGGATAATATGAAGTATAATTGTTGTGGGACAATCCTAATTTGGCAGCTAATTCAACCATCATGTGATTGCAGAAATGAAATCCTTGATTTGTGACTATAGCTTGTGGAACACTCAATCTAGAGACTACATGATTGAAAAAGAAAAGAGCAACCGTTTCGCCATTGTTGTTTAATGTAGGCATCGCCTCGACCCATTTTGTAAAATAGTCAACTACGACTATGATATACCCATGCCCCCCAGCCGAGGTGGGGTTACATGTCATGAAATCTATGCCCCATTTGGTGAATGGCCCAACAACAACTACTGGATGCAGTGGTGTGGGTGGTATTCTGGCTTTACGATCGAAGATTTGACAAGCATGGCAACTTCTCACTACAATTATGCAATCTTTGAACATAGTAGGCCATAAGTAACCTACTTGTAAGATATTTTGCACTGTAGCGTAAATAGATTGATGCCCCCCACACGCACCTGAATGGAAATCATTCAACACTTTTTCGGCCTCCTCATGCATGAGGCACCTTCACAGAACTGTATCGATATCGTGATGGTAAAGTGCAGCACTGACAATAATGTAGTCTTTTGCTTGGTATTGAGTACGTCGTTGTTCTGAGCGAGAGGTATTAAGCCTGTATGTTTGGGTTTGGAGATAGATTATTATATCTCCATACCATGGATCACTCGATGATATAAGAAACAAAGATTCATCCATGATTGATTCTTTGGATGTTGAATCGTTGGACTATGATGGGAAGATGCATAGTAGCTCTGCAAAAACTAAAGATTTCCTTGATTTGAATTTTACAAATTCCAGATCAAACTCTTGCAAAATGGCTATCCATTTCAAATATTTGCCCCCAAGTAACTAACGTGACAAATGTAAGTCATATGGTTGCAATCTGACAAAATGGTAGTTTTGCAAAATAGATATAGTGTCGAAATCTTTGTACTGCCTGAATAGCTACAAGAGCCACCTTTTCAACATAGGAGTACTTGCTTTCTGTATCATTTAAGTTTCTACTTAAATAATAGACAGGATGTTCGATTCCATTGTCTTCTTGAACTGAAACCATTGTGATGGTCATATCTGCTGCAGCTAGATACAGGTTAAAGTCTTTTTGATAGTTAGGAGTGTACATTAATGATGATTTTATTAGGGATTCCTTTAGAGCATCAAAGGAAGATTGCGCAACCTAATCCTAGTTAAAGGGCACTTCTTTTTTCAAAAGATGCGTATAACCTTTAGCAAGTTCAACGTAATTTGGAATGAACCTCCTCAGAAAGTTTGCTTTCCCTTGGAGTTTCTGAATCTGAAGCAAATTTGAAGGTGGAGGCATATCGATGATTGCTTGAACCTTACTTGGGTCGAGTCAAATCCCATCCTTAGAAACTACAAAACCAAGTAAACAACCAGAACTGACACAAAACACACACTTGTGTAGATTTAGTCGTATCTTGTAGTGTCGATGACGTAGAAATATAGCTCTCAAATGCTGTAGATGATTAGCCCGTTTTCATGAAGGAGCCGGTAGATCATTGAGATATGGTTGAATGACGTTCTTGATGTCATGGAAGGTGTAGTTCATATACCTCTAAAAAGTTTCCCCTGCATTCTTTAAACCGAAAGGTACTTTACAGTATGCGGCCCCATGGACATATAAATGTAGTCTTCGACTGGTCCTGTGGGCATATATTTATTTGATTATACCCAGAAAATCCATCCATGAATGAAAAGATTTTGCATCTGGCACATTCATCAATTTTCTAGTCGTTGAAGGGTGTAGGGTAGTTGTCCTTGGGACAAGCTTGATTTACATCCCTGTAATTAATGCACACTCTAATTGTTCCCTGCTTTTTCATCATAGGAACAATATTCGATACCAAATTAGTTAAAGGAACCAGGTAAATGAAACCAACATGTAAAAGTTTTTCAACTTCTGCCTTGATGGCAGTGGCTTTCTTCGGGTGTACCTGCCAAAGCCGTTGTCATACCGATTTGACATCTGGATACATCTTGATTTCATGTTCAACTATGCTCAAGTCAATGCCTGGAATTTCTTCATATGCCCATGCAAAGACATCTTTGAATTCGCGAAAGGGAGCTCAATATATTTCCATTTTTGAAGAAGAGAAAGTTTTTCCGACATGAATATTCTCTACAACATTAGGTTTGGTCGAGATATTTATGGCGATAGTTTCTTCGATATTGGATAGATTTCACTCAAAATCCACCGTATTTATAGTATTTGATAGAAAATAAAAAACTGAAGGATGATTAAGGTCGTTGGAACAATCTTTGTTGTAATCCAGAAGATGGGAACAATGGTGGTAATCTTCCCATGGTGCCTCTCCTATCATCATTGACTAAATGATTCCTTCATCTATAGAATGTACATGCGACCAAGGATCTGAATAGGCGCCATATTCCTTAGACCTATCTATCCAAGCACTCGATGAGAATTGATTTGGGTTTGCCGCCCAAGGCCAAGAAAATTGATGGCTACGAAATTTCTATTGGGCTTGGAGGCAATACATTACGATGATCCATGCTAACAAAATTTTCAAAAATCTTCTAAATCCTTGTAGATATGGAAGATATCATATTGCAAGTTTCCACTCTGGCCACTTCCGCCAGATTAGTCGGAGGTGGTAGCGCAAAAGAACCCATTAAGGTAGGGTCTTTTAGGAGGCCTACTATGATATTTTGAAGCAAGTGAGAGCTTCCATGGATCATTGGAATGCTTCAGGTAACTTGTGAAATATTGCGGAGAAAGGTTTGTTGGTCAACGATTGTAATTCGTCCTTGGAAGGGAAATTCAATCTTTTTAAAATATGTTGATACAACAGTAGCCATAGCATAAATCCAGGCCCTTCCTCGTAGGATATTGTAATCGAGGTTTCCATTGATAACTTCGATGTCAATTTCTACTATCTTGCCCTCAGTTCAAATTGAAAGTTACTTAAAATCCCATACAGGGTGTATGTTCGTCCATCGAATGCTTTTAATGTCGTTGATGATCTTGACAAGGGTGGTGAGCCTAAAGTTTCTCAGCAACTCATTGACATAATGCAGGTAGATGCCCCTTCATCAATGATTGTTTGATGAACATTTTTGTTGAGGGCTTTCACTTGTACGAGGAAAGCAAGTTGAGCCGGTAACTGAGGTTTGGATCCTTTATGATTAAAGGTCACAAGATTGGAATCCGCTGGGTTAATCCCACCTATTGTTGATAATAGAGGCTGCTTTTGGTAGAGGGCAATTTTGTAGTACTTCAAGTGTCGACATAGTAGATGGTGATTGGGTTAGATCCTCTACTATATTATAATTTTGTGCTACTTGAGCACGAGGACTAAATGTTGATTTGTGTACTACTCCCTTTGGTGGCTTTATTGTTAGTTCAGGAATGATGGGTGGCACAACTTTGGTCGAAGTTGTTGTCGAACTACTAGGTTGATCTGTAGCCTTGTTGTTCAACATTTGTGAATTCCCATAATCTTTATTCCTTGTCGATATCAAAGCATCATTTTTCTATTTCGAAATGGACAGCATAAGCACTTGGGATGGGGAAGAATTGTTGCTAGCAACCAGATTGGTTTTTGGGTTTCGAAACGAAGCAGTCAACACCGCTGAGGTGTTTGAATTCTTAAAGAATTTCTTTAGCTCAGCTTGATGCAGACAATCTTTGATCCAATGGTCCTCATCACATATGAGACATGACCGACTAGGTTTCTTTTTCCCATAAGGGTTTCTAGAAGGTTTCTTAGTAGTCAAATTTTCCTATTTCTTCTTTTTATTTTTCCCTTTCTTCTTGCCCCTTGGTTGCTTCGGTTCTTTGCCTTTGTCTGTTGACATGGCATTAACCTCCAAGGCAGGAAGTTTGTGCCTTTTTACTGGAAACCGCCAGGGCTTTACCAGATGAGGCCTTTGCGGTTTGCATATTTGAGGCACCAATCACACCGTCACTAGCATGAGAGTCCCGGTTTGATTTAGGAGGAGGAGGAATAGAAAATTTTGGTCTAGGAGCATTAGGAATTTTGTCATAGAGCATGCTAGACTGAGTATAGATCATGTCTAGATATTGTGCATGAGCAATGACTTGCTCTTCAATGACAACTCCTCCCTTGGCCACATCTTCTGTAATAGAAGGTAACAATGACTTAATAAACCATTCAGCTAGTAGCTGATCAAGAACATATGTCTTTACCATTCGACAATGACATCGCTACTCATCAATATGATCAGATATGCGAGTGGCTGTTGTCTATTTAAAATTGGTAAGGAGCTTCGTTCATGTTTTGTACCTTATGGGTAACTGAAAATGGGTTAAAAAGGTGGTGGCAAGGGCACTGAAGTTATCAAATGAAGCTCTAGGCAATTCGATGTACTATTTCGCTGCCGGACCAATTAGCGTTCAGTGAAAAAGGCGAAATCTAATCGAATCATCATTGAGGGTGTTGGATGAACACCACAAATGAAAGGTCATTACATGATTTGATGGATCTTCACCTAGATTTCCGTTGAATTTAGGAATATCTGAAGAAAGTTTATGAGGAATCACTAGCCACCAAGGGGCGTAAGCAATTGGATCATTTGTTAACCGATTCAGACCTGGTAATTCTAAAGTTGCTACGAAAGGCAACTATTGATTCAGATTTGGTGAAGCATACCCAGGATAAGATGGGATCGCTTGAGCAGTGGGTCTTTGCATACCAGCATAATGTATTTGATGTTGATAAATTTGATAAGGTTGATGGGCATAGCCATTATAATATGATTGTTGGTAACCGTTCTGAATATACGGCTGTGCATTACCTGCAAAGCTTTGCTGCTTAGGTCCTTGGTAAGCTTGTTGGAATTGCAGTTGTTGATATTGCACCAGCCATGGCTGTGAGACCATTTGTTGCTTTCCAATACTGGATGTTTGACCAAGATGAGGGGTGATAGTACCTGTTTGAGCCTGAGTCGCTTCAGTGAAGGAGCCACTAATCAACAGTTGTGATTGAGCCATGGAGACAAGAAGCTATTGTATTACGACATAAGAGACTTGAGGTTGACATCAGTAGACAACGCTTGTACTTGCGACACCGTCACAATAGCCAGTGTAGTGGGAATATTCGACACAACTTGATTTGGTTGCATTGAATATACACTCTTGGCTGTTGAGATAGTATTGGCACCCAACCACTGGATGCAATTCTAGCTTGACCCGAATTTTGTTGTGAACTCTCATATGGTTGCTCTCCTGGAGGGAACAATGAAAAGGCATACTACCCCCCATATGGCAACAATCTAGTGTTTAAAGGGTAAATTGGTCTTTGGAGACTAGACTGCGCAAATTGATACTATTGTGAAGGATCAATTTATTGAGACTCAACATAAGAAATTCCAGATAAGATTCTGGACGAACAAATAGGAACAGACCATGCTGTCGAAACAGCCCTTGGGTGGACTCTATCTAGTGGTTGGGAACTAGTTGGGTTAGATAGTATACCAACAAACATTGTCGGAGTAGCGGCGGGAGGTTCTAATACTACTGTATCAGATGACATAGTCCTAGATTTCGATGGTTGTTCAAACATATCGAGTCTATAGAAAAGATTTCCTAGCGATTCTATAGGAACTTGCGATGAAGGGTGATTAAAAGAACTAACTTCTGTAGTAGAAGGATATAGGTGGATCCTAGTTCCAAAATGCAATGGGGTACTGGATGGAAGATCCCCCACAATATCTTCTATAGCAATCAGTCCAGGTGGAAGAGGTAGACCATCAGGTCTGTAAAATATTTCTGGTGCCGAAGAAGGTATAGACTCTACAACGGCAGATGTTGGAGGGGTGACACCTTCCGAATTAGCCCTATATGGAGCTGGTTCAGGAATAGAAGTGTTTACCGTTACACTAGGATTAGTTCTAATGTCCTCTTGTAATTGCGGAACTTCATCTATAGAGGCAGGGGTGCCAGAAATAATTGGAGTAACTAGAGTCTATGGTGATGTTGAAACACAAGTTTCAAATAAACCAGGAGATTTTGACCCAGTTAAATGAGATCGCTTGGCCTGGAATGGTTTCGTTTCCAGAGTCAAAGACAGTTGACTCGTTAGTCTCCATGAACGACAGGGTTTTGATTGACTTTCTTCCACAATTGTGGTTTACTTGATCAACTCAAAATTAAAAGGGGAAAATGGTTAATTAAATGAATTTTATGACACTTTGACACAAATTTCTTTTTCAATTTTTAAGAGTCGAGAAAAATCTGAAGATGACTCTAGTCGCTTCGATTTTTAATGAGCTTGAAGTGACAAGTGCTCAGATGGACCTTTTCTTTTAAGGAGTCTGAAAAGGAACGAAAGTGACTACTCTGGAAATCTAGACAGAGGGATTACCAAACCAATCGCAAAACTACAATATACACCCCGGTGGTAAATTATAGAGAAATTACTAAGGACTTTACGTACGATAGTCAATCTTCCCGAATGCTATGTTTAGTGCACTGCGATCGATAAGGCGACAGACACGGCTTCCTAAGGATAAAGGATATTAGCGTATTGGGGTCTCCCAATATATACTCGACGGTATGTGGGAGCACAAGTCCGTACTGGCACTCGTTTTATCAAAGAGGAGGAATCACCCAACCTATGATGAAAATGATAGTTACCAGGTTTTACGACGCTGGAATATGTCTCTAGCCTAGACTTCTAAATATTGTGTGTTAGCTTCCAAAGCATTGTTATGTTCATTGAGGTCTATTTTATAGTTGATCTTTCTTAAGAAGTTTTCATTTCAAGACTCACCACGTGATTTAGATGTACAATTCCTAAATATGCAACTTAAGATGATAAACAATCGTTTATTTTCTTTTAGCAATGAAAATCCTAGCTACTAAGGAAAGAAGAGTAAAATTCTTTCAACAGAGAGCAGAGAGCACACACTAAACGCATTTTTCCTAAATCAATTTCCGCATGCAGTCTAGATGCAAATGCACATGCATGTATTTGTTTTTCCATTTCCTTAATGTGAGAATGAAAAAAAAAAAACTAAGTACAGATCTGAACTACTTTTCCTCAAAGCGACACTTTAGCAATTTCTTTTCAAAAATGAAAGGAAGACTAAGATGACACTTTAACTTTTGAATAGAAAACTATTTTTGACACTTCAAAGAATTGACAATTCAAATCAAATAAAATGGAAAAAAGTGTAATCGACTATCTAAAAGAGGAAGACTTTACGACACTCTTTTTCTTGACTGAAAATGACAGTTGTGACACTTTCGAATCCAAAAGACAACAGTTCAATTTAAGCTAATTTTTGCAAAGGAGGACTGTAAATGATGAAAAATACATAAAAACATTCACAATTCCTTATCAATGGAGGTTGAATAATGTAAAGGAAGAAAGTTTCAATAGTGATATACTAATCATAGACAACAAAACTAGTGAATAGAGCTTAAAACAGTGAAGAAAAAACCAAAATTTGGAGAGAGAAATAGTCTCATTCAATCATCGAACCTATCCTTAAGTGAAATAGGGATGCATCTCACCTGCAACACACGGGAGGTGCGATGCATCTAGACTACCAATGAGAGACACTGTGATGGTCTAGGGACGAGGCTGAGCTTGGTTTTCACTCACATTTTGCAGCTAAGTTCAGGGATTTAGGCTGAGCTTATGATAGATAGTAAACACAAAGTATAGGGGTTAATCTAATGAGGTTATTGAGCTACCACTAGGGCACTTAGGATGTTTTCAAGTCATATGTTTAGGTCATAAACCAAACCGGAGATTGACTGAAGCAGTGTTGATCTACTTTGCAGTTTCATAGCAAAAGCAGTTCGAAGGCTAGCTGGCTTAACTTCAGGCTTCGTCTGTAGTTTATAAAGCAAAAAACATTAACAAACAAACAAACTATTCATTCCCCAGTGGAGTCACCATTTTGTTTCCTGGAAAACTAGTGTTTATTCAAATCTGTTAGTCCCACTAAGATGGGTAGCTATCTTAGAAACAAACAATTCAAAGTAACTTGTGTTTTCTTTTATGGGAGATAGATGAGCGAGAAGTAGAGAGCACCAACCTAGTATTTCACTTGGCTCCTTGCTTGTTTCCTCTGTCCTTTGATAGAGCTTCACCAATCCTTTCTCGCTTGTCCCACTTCAAAGAACACATGTAGAGGCAAAGCAGCAAAATACCATCAAAGCATAGAGATCTATGACACCATAAACAATATAGTATCAGATGTAAATCAACCATACAAATGCATACACAAATACAAGATTCAGAAATAAGAAAGAATATGGAGGAAAACTAAAATAACTTTATTAATAGAAGTAGAAGAGAGGATTACAACCTAGCTATCTGATCCAACGCCATCCTCCCAGCATGAAAGGCCTCTTCACCTCATGAAAAGCTAGATCACCCAACAATACAATGTCTCACAGAGAAACCAACAACACTTCCTTACAAAATACAAAATTCCAGCCTCTGGATCTCTAGGATGAGGGATCCATATATAGATATTTGCAGGGGGGTGAATCAGCTTATGTGATTTTGATTAGTGTCATTTCGTTGATAGTTCTTGGTTCCACTTGGAGATTTAATGATCTCTTACTCAGAGAGGCAAGTGTCATATGAGCAATTTCTAGAAGATTTTCTGAGTTTCCACCTAGCAAACTACCTTTTCCATTTGTCTGTTCTCGCTCATTGCACCCTATAGAAGGGCTTTCCAGTATGCATCATACCCTTTGTGTGTAACAGGTGAGATGCATCACACCCTCAGCATGGAGCAATCTATATGGTCCAGTTTTGACCAGTTCTAAGAAATTTTTCAGGGAGAACTTCTACGAAATGATGTGATCAGTTGACCTTGATCCTTTAGGGTATGAAGTAACACTTTTAGGGTTTAGAATCCCTTGGTTTATGGACATATGTGATTGGGGTTGCAGTGCCAAAATATGTCTATAACATAGAGTTACTCGAGGACCAAGGTGTTGAACTCGGAATTTTTCTAAGAATTCAACCTTTGTCATCTCGTCCTCTGCCTACTTTTGATACTGGGGCATCTATTGATCTTGGCCTGACATCTCCAGAGAATGTCATTCAAACTCCTGAGAACTCATTGACCATTGATGGTCAGCTTGGATTGGTTATTTATCCTCCGAATCCTCTGTTTGACCATGTTGTGATATCATCACAACATCCTTACAGTTCGTACGACCAGTCAGGTGTTCCTTTGGAACTATCCCCTTGTACTTCTTTGGTCATTTATCATCATTCGTTTCCAGACATGGAACCCAAAGGTGATGCTCCAGTGACCTCTCCAAAAGAGTCCGAAGTTTCTACTCCACACACTGCCGAGGAGGAAGAGCTACCTTTTCCTCCTTAGGGTTTCCCCTATTCAGAGGGTATTCCCACCAGTTTTCCACCCATCTATGTGTCTTTGGCTAGTTGGTTTCATGTACACCTAGTGCCTCATCACTTTACCATAACCCTGTTTGGGCATCAGGTGCCATGCTTACGTCAGGTTCATTCATTGCAAACACGACTTCCTAGCAAGTTATTACCTCAATCTCAATACAACCCACCATTTTGAATACCCTTGTATCATCAATCCCAGTTACTCGTCAAGCACAACCGGTAGTATCGAAGAATATCTCTATCAGTTCCTCCATCCCTGTAGTCAGTGGCTAGGCTATGCCACTTCCTGGGGGGGGAATCCTAAATGTTTCTATGGTGTCAGAAGCCATCAATGTGAATGGCTTACAAGCTCACATGCATGGTATGAACCAAACTTCTTCTAGTATTATTTACAATCCTGTTGATCCTACTGGATCAAGCAATGTCCAGTACCAACAGGTTCAGAGTCCCATTGGTTCTTCTGGATCGAGCAATGTTCAATATTAGTAGCCCTATGGGGCTCAGGACCAATACCAAACTCCTTACATTCCATATGGTTCTCAAGGAATGGTTAATCAAACTTACACCCTCCAATTTGGGCAGTACATTTAGCTTGGCTATGGCCAGATTTAGTTCTAAAATTTCCCAAGCACTATTCAACTACCCTTGCAACAACATGGATAGCCTCTACAACAACAAGGGAAGCCTTTGTTACCATAAGGGCAACCTTTGTTGCAGCAAGGGCTCTCTGCACAACCGCAAGGGAAAATGATCTTGTAGCAAGGTCAATTGCAACAACCTCAAGGTCAACCTTTGCAACAGTTGTAGAAAATCATGCAACAACAGATGCAATATGCTCCGCACACCACCCAACCCATGTCCTTGCAGGGCCAACCTTTGTAGCCTCAGGGACAAATTTTGCAACTGCAAGGCCAACCCTTGCAACAGAAAAACAAACTAGGGAAGTAGCAACCCTTGTATACATATCAACAAGGTCAACCCTTGCAAGGCCAGGGTCAAGGTCAAGTCCTGCAGTAGCAGGCTCAAAATCCTAATGTACTAGGTCAACATGTCCAGAATCCTGCCAGCCAAGGGCATCAAGTACAAAAACCTAATTCCCTAGGTCACTAGGTTCAAAATCCTTTTGGTCAAGGGTAGTAGGTACATAATCCCTATGTCCGAGGGCAACAAGGGTATCAACCTCATGACCAAGGATAATAGGTTCATCACCTGTATGTTCAAGGACAATAGCTCGAATATCCATATGTCCAAGGTCAACAGGCTCAATAACCTTTTAACCTATACGTTGCTTATCAACAACCTATGGCTGAACAGTTCCAAGTATTCAAGGTGAAAATCCTCCCTATGATCAATGTAATCCGCAATGGGGGTAGCCTCAAATGCCATATGGAAAAAATCCCCCATTGTGGGATCAAAATCCTTACCAATAGGGATGGGCTCCTCCATTCAGACCCGCTTATTGACCTCCCATGCCTTTTAACACCCAATTTCCATTCTTGGCTACACTCGAGTTGCCAGATGTATCTCACCTTACGAATGATCTAATCCTTCATTTGCCATACTGGCCTCCAGTGTCATCCAAGATACCAAATGATTGTCCAAAGTTCGATGAGAAAGCTAAAGAAGATCCTCAGGCCCATGTGATGACATATCACCTCTGGTGCTCGTCAAACTCGTACATTGATGATTCCATTCATCTCTATCTTTTCCAATGAACCCTCACAGGCATTGCAGCCAAGTGGTACATCGAGATACCTCAAAGTACTCTCCACAACTTTAACTCTTTAGCCATGGCTTTCCCCACGCATTTTATGTTCCTGATTCGCTATGAAATTGGCACCTATTTTCTTACATCGCTTAAGCAAGATACTATGACACATATCTCTGATCACATCCATGAATGGATATGTATACGTTGCCTGATCAAATTTGAGATTACTGATCAGTTTCTCACTAAATGGTTCACCAAATCATTCATGGCCCCAATTTCTCATGATATAGCTATGGGTGGATGCATCACTGAAGAGAAAGCCATTGCTCTTGCCTAGTACTTATATCTAGTTTAATCTCAGTCTGTCACTTTGTATGAGTTATCACCCAATGCTCCACGACCATCATCTGATCCCACAACATCAAAATCACAGGTTGTACCTCCTGTTGATGGAGTTATTGGTTCAGTATCCTAGACCCCTGCTAAATCTTCTTCCAAATAGAAGTCAGTCTAAAATGTTGTTCCTAATAGTTCGTCCCAGAATCCACCTAGCCCTGGTAAAACTTCAGAGGCCCACATTGTCTAGTCTACTGTAGCAGAAAAATCCTTGATAGGAAAGAAGAAAGGCAAAGGCAAGGGTAAATCCGATTCCCTGAAACAGGGTCCTTCCAAATCGTCTGTTGATGAATATTCACAACGGAAACCTAAGTATCCTTGCCTCATTTGTGAGGAAGATCAATACACTAAGGATTATCCGCGACAATCCAAAGTTAGTCACTTGCTCAAAGGGACCCCCACTGTTCTCAAAGAGTCATTTCTGTCTCAACAAACCCAAATTGTAGACCAACCCCAATCTACTTCCTCCAGATCTCAAGTGTTCAATGAGTACGCCTATTAATGTGGCTACTAGATCGAAAGATTATCAAACTCGCACTTCAACAGTTGGGAAAGGGAAAGAAGTTGTACCTTCTTCTTCTACCCTGAGTTCTAGCCGTCTTCATAATGAGGGCCCTAACCCTGATTCCGCTATACGACCACCCTCTCAAGGTGTGTTGCGGAAATCCCCGTATAATACCGACGCCCGAGCTTCTCAGCACTACAATATTGTTGAGGATTTGGCTCAGGCGCCATCAGCCATGTCGGCTCTCGAGGTACTCTAAAGCTAACCATCATAGTTTAAATCTTTCATGTCAACTATTGGGGGCACCGATCCCACCAATTCCAATTTGATATGTTTTGATCTAGAGAACCATGTTCCACATCTCCCTCATTAGATTTCCTTTCTCATTTAGGTAATCGTCAATGAGAATATCCTCCACCAGATTTTCATCAATGAAGGTGCCTCCACCTGCATCATGTTGACCACATGTTGGAATGCTATTGGTTCTCCTACTTTTTACCAATCTCCAAACACTCTGGAATCTTTGGATGGGTGTGATTCATGACCCTTTGGTGTCTTACCTAACCTTGCCATCACTTTGGAAGGCAAGACAGTGCAAATCGAGGTAGAAATTGTTGACGCCAATCTTAAGTATAATATTCTACTCGGCCAAAGATGGACCCATGCCATGCATGTCGTGGTCTCTTCTTTATTTTGCGTGATTCGTTTTCCCCATCAAGGGAAGATTGTCACTGTCGACCAACTGTCTTTCTTTTCCTCTTCCTACTCAGATGGCAATGTTATGTACATCAATCAGACTGGTGCTCCCTATGAGAGTGTGGGGGCAGGTCTTTTCAAAGATTCTACATTAATGGGAATTTTTCCACTCCCACCTCCGCATGTTGCCTCTGTAAACATGATCTTGATGAAATCTAATCCTTGGGTCATACCTTCTGTTATCACTCAAGAAAAAATTTCTAAATTGTTCACATCAGTTCGATTGTTTGTCAAAGGGTTGGTGTCAATTTTCGGTCTAGTCTTTTCATCTGGTTTTAGAGTCTAAACAGTTTGAATAGGAGTTTTGTTAAGAGTCTTGTTAGTATGTCAAAAGGGGTCAATTCTTTGTTTTATCCATTATTGGTTGGATGGCCAACAGATGGGGAATTCAATGCAACTGTCAGCAATGCAAAAATATTCATTCAAGGACTGGTAAACCATGTCATAAGCAACAAGGGCACCCTGCTTAGGCTTGGAAAGCCCCCAATAGAAACATATATTTTTAGTCTGCTAGATGAGGACCAAAGGAGCATTCTGCATGGAAAGTTTGAAAGGCATTGTGGAAGATTTACAATTGATGGTCAGGTTAAATATGAGATTGATATAGGGAAATATGGGAGTCTGGTGAATGCGGAAAATGTTCGATACCTCTCTTCAAGGTGGTGTGTTGCAAATGATAACCATGATCTTACAAATTATAATGCAAAGCTGAGCTTATTTTCCCTGCTAAAGTTGAGGAAGACACGCTCTTGAAGGAATTTTCTATGAGTAGTTCTTCGATGTTGTGCATTCGGATTTTGGCTATTATTGCTGCACTATTTGGTATCTCAGATGAGGCAGCTACTGCAGTTCACTGATCAGGTCTTCTTGGCATGTTTGAACAAGAGCTTAACAACACAATTGATATGCTTGCTACATTGAATGTCTTGGAAGTTCTATATGAGATAGTAACAACTCCAATTTTTGCCAAGTTTCTCTTAATAGAAAGCTTTCTTCAGCGATTAGCTGCTACCATAAGTAATAGTGCTATGGATTCATTATTGCGATCAAGGTTTATTACAATAACTGCGAGGCTTCTTTCTTCTGATGGCATCTACTCTGCAGTTGATGAATTTGATGTAGAGAATGTTGTACAAGCTATTGATTTGGACTTAGAGAGGTTGAAGGCTATAGACAGTAATGAACGAGAAATTGCACTTGATGCACTCGGCCAAATTGGTACAGTGATGGGAGGAGCTGAATTCTTACTTTGCAACACACCACCAACAACAAGGCATGCTGTAGATGTAACTTGTTTTTGTGGATGGAGAAATATGCAACTGGCTGGGACACATGTTTTGGTATCCATTTCAGGGCAAGAGCGAGGAGAAAGTACTCAATTACTCAATGATCAAGTTGAAACGTGCCTCCGAAATTTAATATATGCAGCAGCTAAAAAATCTTAAAATCATTCCCCATTTGGTTTGCTTTAGTCACTTCTCCAGTAGGATCCAGAAATATGATTAGCTGCATATCGATTGATAACTGGATTAGTTACGAGACAGTGGTGAAAGCTTTGGAGCAACTGAAAAGAATATTTAAATATAAGGAAGCCCAAGATAGCAAAATTTTGGTATTAAGTTGTATTTTGGTGATTACACAGCAGTTTCTTAGAGCACTACGAAACTACTGAAGATGATGACTAACGCTCAGCAGTTTCGTAGCGCGCTACGAAACTGTTAAAGCTTCATAATCCAATCTCAATCAACCGGTTTTTGAAATACAAGCGGGAATTTTGAAAAGGGAATATCTACCAGGGATCATCTGAAGCTATCAACCTTCAACAAGGTCAAGACAGGTGGAGGGAACATGTATTCGAATCCAAACTCTAAAATTTTTGTCATAAAGTGAACATATTTACTATAGTCCAAAATATGTCAGATAGCATGAAAGAGCTTTTGCCTTCACGCATGGAAAAGGTGGGAAGCACATCAAGGATGCGGCATTCTGATATATTTTGCATAATCAAAGATGAAAGTTATCTTGGATTCGAATATCTTGGAGGAAAACCAAAGGCAACTAAACAGGGACAGTTCCCTACTTTGCAGGCAAATGGAGGAGATGGGAAATAGAGGACCAATATGGAGCTCCAAACATCCACCATAGCCAAACTAATAAAATACCACTTGTCCAAGAACGAGAATGATTGTAATTAAGGCTATTATTAGCATGATATGGAGTTAGACTCCTATTTGACTTAGATCTCTAAAAATTCCAGTTAGTAGTTTATTACATTTAATAGGCAGTTAAAAGTCGAATAGGTGTCATTAGAAGTAGAATTCGAGTTCCCCTCATGCTTGAGGAGGAAACTTAGCTAGGTAGAAGAGCTCTATATATAGGAGAAAGGGAAATGTAATGAGGGTTGGAAGTTTATGTAAAAAACCTCTATTGTGAAGCTTATGTAAAGACTCTGTTTCTTTTGGTAGTACAGTACTGGCTTCTGCTGCTCAAGAATCATAGAGACTTCAATCTATGAATTCCTCTTGTTGTCTTTTCATGTTGTCTATAGTATTATGAGTATTTGATTACTTAGAAATCACTTGCAGTGTTCTAATTTCCTTCATATACTCATAGGCTGTCCTTTTGTGTTTGGTGTACTCTGTTTATATTGAAATCTAAATGCCTTGATTTCATTGCAAAGCCAATTCTACTGTTAATGCTAAATGACATATGACTCCATAAGCCCAATGGATGCTTGTTAATTTTTATTTCACCAGCCTCATACCTATTTGTTTCACAAAGAGTTAGCCATCTTAATCATAATCATAAAAACTTTAATCCTTTGAGAGAGCCCTCTCATGCTAAGGAGGCTAAGCCTTAGCTAAAAGGTTGGTTTGAAACAGTTACTTGAAGTCTTCCTAGTCTGTAGCCTTCTAGGGCCTGACTTTGAGATAACACCTTCACTAGATCTTATTGATACCTGGAGCGAGGTTATGCCTCTTAGTCCCACCGAAGTCAATTACAGGGAAATTGTTTCAGCTTCTAGTTCTAAATCCTCTTATTCTTTTATGTCGAAGACCTCTCTCGATACATACTCTCAATCCCCATGGCTTGTTACTTTGGACTCGCTTAATCCCTTAGCTAAGACCTTCCTTGTTGATAAAGGTATCATGGAAGTCATGTCTCTCAAGGAACCACCATGGAACGATATTCATCATCGTTCATCGTTCCTACCTAGCTCGGCGGTCATATCTATGTATCTTGAGCAGTTCTCTTCTTAGTCGTCTCTTGATATGTTCATTTATCCTGAAATGATCAAGATCTTTCAACTGAGGGCACCTTTATCCCTTTATAGATTCAGGATTTTTTCTCCCTCCCCGAGTTTTTACCGATCACCCATTATTGCAACGGGGTTGCCATCTGACTCGTAACCCTCCCTCACCTAGGGGGCATGGGGGCAAAGCCTTATCAGAGTTCTACTCTATTATTTGGCCAAGTCAATGCTTACTCATGATGTCAATGGTTAAACTTTGACGTCCATTTGTGTTGATCAATTACCTAAGTCCCAGCATGGACTCTCTCAAGAATTACTATGCTTAGGTCATCTTTGATGGTTACTAGTGTACATTAGTTTGTCATTCATTTTTGTGCAGTGTGGTTTTGTGTGGTAGTTTTCACATAGCTTTCTTGTTTACTATGTTTTTCTTTCTTTGCAGATGTCTACAACTCCCCACATTGGTTTCACTAATGGTGCTTGCCATAGTACCCAGAACCTATCATTCACAGCATGGGCTATTTATGACCCTAACAGTGAGTTGATTGATCTTCAAGGTATTTGTCTAGGTCACACAACTAACCACATTGCTCAATATAATGCGGTCATCGAATTGTTGTCAAAATCCATTTCTCTTGACATTAGAGAGTTGGTTCTCAACCTGGATTCACAGCTCGTCGTCCTTCAACTCAACGGGCAATATTTTGTCAGAAACCTTCAAATATTGAGAATGTATCTCCGTATCCATCTATTGGAAATAAATTTTGATTACATTACATATCATCATATTCCTAGACACATGAATACATTGGCAGATGCATTAGCTAATCATGTGCTGGATAGACATTTATGAAACATGTGAAGAGACAAAACAAACCATTTATACCATAGTAGACAAGAAAATACAACATATATATATTATATTATATATATATATATATATATATATATATATATAATAAGATAGATATATATATATACTCTATAAACAAAATACAAACATGTGATAATGTTTGATACATCAGAACCCCAAAAAATAATATGTGTCGAAAATAACATCAGTGGCTCGTAGGCTTCATATATCCATGGCACGCAAGCCTAAAAAAATGTAACTGCTGGACTTAGGAACTAATCAACATGGTGATCATGGTAGCATGATACAACTCATGCAACACAAGTCAACAATCAACATATCTGATCTGAGACTCCCACCATGTGTCTTTGGTACTGACGAGGAATGTCTCCTACCCGAGCATACTCTGGGATGCCACGAGTCAACCCCTCGAGGTTCCTCGTGATCTCCTCCTTGTTGTCACTCTCTTCCTAATAAGGAGTGATGACATCAATAGGGCAGGGGACGCGCCTAACTATTGGGGACAGCCCAGCAGGCCACTCTGGTCCAACATCTACATTAACAAGAGAAATGTTATAAAAACATATATACCAAAAATAATTAAAAAATCTCAAAATTAAAATGTTGATTTTTTACCTTCATCGTCAAAATCCTCTCCATCTGGTAAGGGCATATCTGGATCTCCATGGAATTCGATGCCACTGTATGGCTAGTCCTCCATGACAATCTTTTGTCATCGAGGCCATGAAAAGAATGTACGTCAATATGACATGTGCCGAGCCCCAATGATCATGGGCATCAAACAACTCCAACGGGCCATCCACAGATTGTGTGGCATAGGAGGATCTACCTCAGTCAGCTGATATTAGAATAGTGGTACTCGTTCCAAGAAGAAGGTCACAAGCATAGATCTGAAGCAAAATTGCTTCAGATAACCTGCCTTAGCTTTGGATAGTTGGCACTTTATGTTGATCTTCATGGCTTTAGTCCAGCTGAAGATCATAGGAGTTGTACAGTTGATAGCATAAAGGAACTTTGACTTGTTGGTCTCATGTTCCGCTTGAGACCCCGCCACTCTATTGATGGTCAACAGAAGCACTCTCAATTCAGATCCTAAACACTGGAAATCTCTATCTTCCCACTTTCAGATTTTAGTACCTTGAGGCAGTGTTCAATAAGCAATGAAGATATGCTTTCCCCAAACGGTTGTGACCCATACAAGTTCACTGGTTCCCCTTGGTGGGACAATCTAGTGATGAAGTATATATCTGAAGTTTCCAACTCCAGCTCTTGGTCACCAATGACAAATATCTCTCGATTAATGTCCCAAAGACTAATCAGGTACTGAAGCAACTTGGGTTGGGCGCACATCCCTGGCGTGAGAAAGAATTTGACGAGCCCACAATCCCTTAAAGCTTCTAGGCAATTTGGGTCATTCATTGCCTGGGTGTCAATGTCCTCATGTTCCCGTTCTTTCTAGTCCACCATTTTCAATGATTCTTTCTTGGAAAAGTCATTAACTTGAGTCAACAATCATGCTTGGCCCATGAAATTTGAGTTTTAACGGTGATTTTTTGAGGAAATAGGGGTTTTCCCTATTCACGGTGTTGACGTGCCTGTTTTAAAAATAGTTGTGCCGACAACACGACTAGCTTTGTTAATCACCCTTGACTGATGTGATTCCATGCTCAGAAGTTGTGCCGACTAAGGGTGAAAGAGTTTTTACAAAACGCCCTCAAAAAGCTAAAAAAATGGTTAAAAATAGAAATAAAGGACATGAAAATGGAGGTCATGGCTTTGGCTTTTACTTGGAACTAGTAGCTTGGCGATTGACCTCCTGGATCTCCCGCAATCTGCTCCAGAACAATTAGGGAAAAAGTGAGTAAAAAGTTTTCACAGCAAGATAAAATGGTAAAAATATATTTAGTTTTCTCCTTTTTATTCAATTTGTCATGAAAATATCATGTTTTTGTAAATAGTTTAACCTATGTTTCCTCAAGAACTAGATAATACACTTTACCTTTTTATGCAGTGATAGGTGATGGATGTTCGACGATTATGACGAGTACGTTTTAGCTCTTTTCTCGACTTGTTAAGCTCATATGAAAAGATTGCCAAGTGTTTTTCCCTTTTGACTCATAAAATAAAATAAAATGAGGTGTCTGCTTTCAAGCTCTTTTCTGAACCTTTAAAAGTGAAAAGATGGCTGAGCCCTTTTTGTTTCGAACTTGTTAATGGATGTGAAACGTCATGTGCCCAGTATAAATTTACCCCTTTTTTGCGCTAGGAGGCACTATTTACGAAAAGGGTACTACTTAACAGAACTGGTCAAGTGGTTCTCTCAAGTATTGTTTTCTACCTTTTCGGGCTCGAGAGACACCAATGTATGAAAAGGGACCATGTAGAGTTTTCTTTTTCGTGTCTTTTACAAACTCTCTAAACATGAAAAAGATACTGAGTTACACCTTTTTTAGACTTGTTAAACTATTAAATGACATTGAATTCATCACCATGATGAATATAAGCTTCTCCTTCCTAGGGATCGTTAAACTTACTAGTTCGGATTCATCCGAAGGATGAACTTATAGTGCAATAATATGCTATTCCCTTCAAGCTTGCGATTAAAAAATAATTGGGGTACCTACCACGAATGGTGGGGGAAAATGTGGAAATTTATCAGTTGTGTTGGCAACTCACTCTTGAACATGACACTTTCTGCTTCGTGTTGGGTTCAGATATCCTCCTTTGTATCGTTGACCTTCCTGGGTTGGGCTACTCATTTTTTCCTTCCATTTGATCTCTGCCACATCTTCATGACCACCAATCACATGGATCCAAAAGTTGCCAAACTTCCAGTCATGTTGCCGATATGTTCAAGAGTTGTCCTTCTGTAGTTACACTTACCTCTGATTGTAAGAATTTACAAGGTAAGTTCCTCAGACAGAACACCAAAGGACACCACTCACAAACATATCATAGATCAATACACTAGTATTGTTGATGTGGTTAAAACCCTCAAAGAGGGAAATAGTCCACGATATGAGCCAACGCAACCACTTCAAGCAATTTATTAATAAAAGAATGAAAATTTAGATAAGATTCTCTCATGAATGGTTACCCTATAAATGACCCTCCATTCTCTTTAAATAGAGATCATGGACTAATCAAGTGTTAAGCCACAAATCAAGTGTTAGTAATACTAAGGAGAGAATGAACCGTTGGATCGTAAGTTACAATAATACATAGTAAAGAAACACACTTTACCTAACTCTACACTAGACCAAGTTATACTTAACTATTTCCTATGTGTCGGAATATCCTAACAACCCCCCTTAAGAATAACCTGGGATAGGATTGAAGGATGTACAAATATGACACAACAGGAGAAGGAATGAGACATTAGAACCTATCCCCTCTTAGTGACAACTTCCTAAACTCCAACCATAAATTGAAGTTTAGTAAACTTCCCCTCTATGAGAGCCTTTGTAAAAATGTCTGCAACTTGATCATTTGTTGAAAAATATTGCACTTCAAGAACACGGTCATGAATGAGATTTTTGATGAAGTGCATGTGCAGCTCAATGTGTTATCTACACTGATGTTGGACTGGATCTTTTCATAGTTGAATGGCACTTTGTTTATCACACCAAAGTGTAGTCAGATGTTGCTGCTGAAAGCCAAACTCTGATAGGATCTAACGAAGCCACAAGGCTTCCTTACTAGCTTCTACGGCACCATGATACTCTGCTTCTACTTAAGAAAGAGAAATGGCACTTTGTTTCTTGCAAGCCCATGTAATAGGTCCTGAACCAAGAGTGAACACATAACCTGCAGTAGACTTCCGATCATCGGGGTCATCAGCCCAATCAGAATCAGTGAAACCAACCAATAGGGGAGATTCTTTTGCGCTATAATGAATCCCAAACTAAATTGTACCTCAAACATAATGAAGTATTCTTTTAGCTGCTTTCCATTGACTTTCATGTGGGTTTTGCATAAATTGAGCAATAAGGCCAACAATAAAGGAAAGGTTGGGACGAGTATGGGTCAGATACAAAATTTTTCGTACAAGTTGACAGTATATGGTAGCATCAACTTCAGGGGAAGTACAAGTGACTGAAAGTTTGGCTCCAGACTAAAAGGGAGAAGGGGTTGGCTTATAGTCTTCCATGTGAAAATTGTGTAGAAGATCACATGCATACTAGGACTAGGAAAGGGAAATACCTTCCTTGGATTGAAAGACTTAAAGGCCAAGAAAATAATGCAAATGTCCTAAATTTATCATTTCAAACTTATTTTTAAGGCTGGACTTCACATGGTTTATAAGGTTGGGATCACTGCCAATAAGGATAAGATCATCAACATAAAGAACAAGAATGATAAGAGACTTTCCCACTTTCTTGGTGTAGACAGTATTGTCAGAATGACACCTAGAAAATCCAGTTTCTAAAAGAAAGCTATCCATTTTGGCATACCAAGCCGAAGGGGCTTGCTTGAGACCACAAAGGGATTTCTTAAGCTGACATAAAAGGCTAGAGTCTATTTGTATAAAGCCAATAGGTTGTTCCATATAGATTTCTTCATGCAAGTCCCCATGCAAGAAGGCATATTTAACATACATATGATGGACTTCCCATTTGAAAGAGGCAACAAGGGAAAGAACAAGGCGGATAGAGTTCATTTTGGCAATAGGGGAGAAGGTTTCAGTATAGTCATGCCTTAAACTTGTGAAAAACCATTAGCAACAAGACGAGCTTTATGTTTATCAACTTTTCCATTTGGTCCATACTTGGTTCTGTAAACGCATTTGCATCTAACAAGTTTTCATCCCTTTGGAAGGGGAATAAGGTCCCATGTATCATTTACCAATAATGAACGATATTCTTCATTCATAGCTTCATCCCAATCTAGATGGCTTGAAGCTTCTATAAAGGTGTCAGGTTCATAATTAGCTGAAGCTTGAGCTAGTAAAGAAGAGGCTCTATCGAACTGAGAACGTGTACGTCATTGATCTCTAGGATCACTTGCAAGAGAACCTACTACATCCCAAGTAGCATGGACCCATTTTGGAAGTTGAGGAGCTGAAGGATGGTCCTAAGAAGGTGAGGGAGGATTGTCATCCTCATTGTCATCATCTGAAGAAGAAATATTTTCGGAAGTAGAAGGGATAGAGAGAGGTGGCACATCCACCAAACTAGACTCGTAGGTCGATATATTTTCAGCAAAATTTACATCTCTTCTAATGATAACATTTTTGGACTTAAGTGGAATAAGTTTGTATCCTTTGACATTTTCAGAATATCTAAAAAAATACATTTTTCACTCTTAGGTTCTAAAGCTTTATGTTTCACATCTGGAATATGGGCCCATGTTTCATTTCCAAAAACATGAAAGTGACTTACATCTGGTTTAATCGAGCTCCATGTTTCTTCTAGAGTGATATTCTTTAAAACCTTAGTAGGAGTGCGATTTATTATGTAATTTACATAATTAATTGCTTCTGCCCAAAAATTAAGACTAAGTCCTTTATATTGAAGCATACAATTAGCCATTTTCTTTAAGGTACGATTCTTCCTTTCATCTACACCAATTTTTTTGTGGAGTATATGGAACAATATGTTTCCTTTGAATTCCATTCTCAGTGCAAAGTTTGATGAATTTGTTGTTAACATATTCTCCGCCATTATCAGAACTTAGCTTAAAAATTTGATGTCTAGATTGTTTTTCAACAAAGGCCTTAAAGGCAAAGAACATGTTAAATACTTCACTCTTGAGTTTTAAGAAGTATACCCAAGTGCGTTTAGAGAAATCATCAATGAAAGTTAATAAATACTTGTAGTTAGAGAATGAAACAATTGGAAGTGGACCACATAAATCACTATGCACAAGATGTAAACGGGCTACGACATGCCAAGAGGTACGTTTTTCAAAACTATCTTGATGATGTTTTCTGAGTACAGATCCAGAACAAACACCATCTCTGCAAGACACCATTGGAAGACCTGTCACCATATTTTCTTTACATATATTCTAAAGGGAGTGATAGTTTAAGTGACAAAATTGATCATGCCAAAGTTTCCTCACTTCATCATTATGGACAACAAATACCGAGGGAAGATTGATGACGCAAAGTTGTTAAACTTATACAACCTTGTAGAATCATCAGCAATGCCAGTAGCTAAAGTCTATCTAGGATCTCTTAGATCCTTAATTAAAACATCGTGACGTGAAAATTCAACGATTTTACCTTCATTTGAATGAGTTATCTGATATACAAATAGAAGGTTGTAGGATAAGGTTGAAACACATAATAAAACATTGAATTGACCATTGTCTATATGAACAATTCTAGTCCCTACAACACTAATAGATCTATAATCACCAACATATATATTTTTGGTGTTAAAATCATTTAAAGAAGAAAACATGGCTTTGTTTTTGGCCATGTGATAAGAAGCTCAAGAATCAATGAGCCACTCATGATAATGAGAAGAAGAAGATACATTTAGTGCATATCCAGACCGAGATGTTGGACAACCACATGCAAGAAAGTGTTATTCCTGAAGATGAAGATGAAGTTGTTCAGTGCTCCAAAAGGATGTTATGCTTCTTCATTACTGCTTCCAAGGCTTCCATTTTCTTAAAGCATTTGGATTCTAAGTGGCCATCTCGATTACAAAAGTGGAAATGTCTATTAGTCTTCTTCCCTTTTTTTTTATTTTCCTTATCATTTTGTTGAAATGATTT